>MUZH01003637.1:0-18539 GCA_003012965.1 Juglanconis oblonga
GGGGTGGAGGGAAGAGGGGTCTCAGTTCTTTTCCTTTCTTTTCTTTTTTTTTTGTCTCCTTTTTTTCCAATTTTTTTTTCCCTAATATTCTGTACACGAGAGTGCTCCTCCGTACATGGGGCAGCGGCATGTCATACATATATCAGTCAAGAACATAGCGGACAGGCCTCTCTTACTGATGGTCTCCCATCATGCTCCATCCTACCACGTGTGATATGCGATGGATGCCTCGCAGCAGACCAGTAGGACTCCTTGTGCAAGGACCAACACCTTCAAGCTGTAGGAGTATGGGGTTATCTTCAGATTCATCCTCACTGCAAAGCTGAGACATCAGGACAGGTCAAAGAGTGTGTGTATGGATAGAAGAAAAAAACAGAACGCCGCCTTGATTATGAAAAGTCCATCATTTCCGTCCCGATACACCAGTCGTACAATCCCTGCACGGTAAAAAGGAAGTGTGACTACTGTTCGTTCATCGTCAAACGTCAACAATCTCTTGCAGGGAAAGACCAAAGACAATGCGATACGCTCTTGCACGCCGCGTGGTTCCAGTCACGCCTTGTTTGCATGTCAACCTCCATATCGATGGCTTTCCTCTCGATACCCTCAGTTTGTGATAGGCCTTAATCCGTGTCTGCCTATTCTCAGCCTGTGCCCCTTTTCACCATCCTTCCGTTGCCAATCACCATGGCCGTTCTCCTCTCAGTTCACTAATACCCTGTCTCTCCGACCAGGAAGGCCCAAATAACCCATTTCGTGATTCGTTCCGTGTGGCGGTAGATGCGAGGCTTCAAGGTGCCTCCAGGACAGCCTACCAACGAGGTTGGCAGGCCACAGAAACACCATCGATCATTTGCCAGTGATAGGCTTAAGCAGCAATCAGAGGCTCTTGCTCCGCTTCCTCGTGCTTGACAGCAGGCTCAGGCGCAGCGACGGGCTCCGCAACCTTGATGTCCTCCCTAGGGGCAGTGGGGAAGTCGGAATCCTTAACGGCGCTGGCGGGAGCGGCCGGGGCCGAGGTCGAGGGGGAACCCTGCGGAGACGCGGAGGCTTGGCGGCCACGGAGCATCTGCTGGGCCTTGGAGGTGTAGTCTCCCATAAACTGCTTGGTGACCTCGGTAGCGCGGGCCGTGTGCGTGCCGGCAAGCTGCCTGAGCTGCTCGGTCTGGGCAGTCACGATGTCCTGCGCGTTCTTAAGGTGGTGGTCGATCAGCTCCTGGTTAGTGGTGTAGACCAGGGGCACGGTGAACAGGAGGGTGGTGCTGAGGAGTGCAAGACCCCAGTACGGGACGATCTTAACGAGCCAGTACGAGAAGAAAGCGCTGACGGCGACCTATGAGAGATTGATGTCAGCAGTGATCTACACAGAGATTCTGTGTGGCCAGAAACATGGGGTGTGGGGATTCTACCGTGGTGGATGCAGCGATGTTCTCGGCGAAGAGGATACGCTGAGACTCGATGACGATGAAGTTAACCAGCTCGTGGACATCGCCGAAGATGGCGTCGAAGGTGTCCCGAGGGACGGTGTAGTAACGACGGGGACGAAGCTGGGTGGCGATGCTAGTGTTCATAGCCAGCTTGCCGGCAACCTCGGCAGCGATGACGATGCCCAGGGCCATCCAGGTAGCCTTGAAGCCATAGCGCAGCACATCCAGGTACCTAACCGCAACGATGGTGGCGACGACAGAGAAGTAGGCGATCGCAGAGACGCCTGTGTAGCTCGGGATGTCAGTCTTCCTTGTTCCTCGGCTCTTATCATGCTGGCCCCCGCTCTTCCGTGTGCATCCGGGGGGACAGGAGTCTCGGGGAGTACATACGAGGGTTCTTCCACGACAGGAGCTCGGAGAAGAGGGAGTGGTAGTGGGTCAGAGGCTGGCCGGTGGCGGCCGGGTTGGCGGGCGTCTGGCGGGAGGCCGCGAGGTTGGAGAACTCAGCGGCGGTCTTCTGGTGCTCGTTCTGGACCTTCTGGGCAACGGGACCTGCGGGTAAAGGAAGGGGTCAGTTTCAAGTATCATACATGCTCGGTCGAGGGTTTACATACCTCCAGCAACAGAATCGTAGGCACTCTGGGCATCTGGGGAGGTGTTGTTAGCTTATCGCAGCTGCATGATGATGGGATCATGGTGTGGAGCACTGAAACACTGCAGCATTGTTAGCTTGTGGCTCGTAGAAGGAAGACAGGCTGCTGGCCAGATGGTGGCAGCACAAGTAAGTAGACACAGCACGATGATGATGAAAGAGAGGGACAGACAGCTTACCTTACTGGTTTTGAAGGAGTTCATGGCACCGTTGGCAGTATCGGCGGCAGCCATTCTGGCGGTGGAGATGGGTTGATGTCGGGATCGCGACGAAGCACGTGCTTGGTTGACGCAGGTGGGATGTTTAGTATCAGGAAGCTGAGAACCAAATCAGTCGCTCAGACAGCTTTTTCTGCAGTGTGTAGGTGGGAATAGGTCGAGGGTTTGATCTGGCAGCAGAGAGCAGAAAGGTGGCAGGAAGGTGAGGGCAACAGAAGTGTACTGTTGATGTATTTTGCAAGGAGAGGTGTGGTCAGTCTTGACACTGACAAGTCCCTGTTCCTGCTTTTTTTCGGTCTTGCTTGGTTCTCTGGTCGCCGGGCCAGTGACGCTCTACAGCCTGTAATGTGGCGCCGGCAGCCAATTAGCATGCTACTCGCCCCGCTCAAACAATGGGGCTCCGAGTCCTTGCTGTGGCTGGTGCTACCTGATCCTGAACTTTCGTCATCTGCGGCACTAGGTACCTATGTCCCCGCAAGCTATGAATTGTGCCTTTCTCTTCTTTATTCTCCCGGACCCATCTTGGCTTTTCTATTTGTGGACATAAAGACATCATATGAGTTTCCTTCTGAGCATGATCGTACTCTTGTTTGGTCTCTTGATCTTGTCGATATCATGCCATGCCATAGATAGCTACCAGGGGCTGCTTGCATCAGGTTCTAGCGGTTTCCAGTTCCAGGGGTGGCCCGTCATAGCGCAGCCCCCGCCGGACGTTGAGAGGAGACCGTTTCCCGCGCGTCTATCCGAAGACATTGAGTCAAACCGCCGGAACTGAACAAGACGTTATGAGCTTGATAAGAAGATAGATAACACTGTCTTCTTCCAAGGCACTGAGTTCAGAAAGAGGCTGGCTGGTGATCAGCACAGAGCCGACTGACCTCATTCTGGCTGGCGTGACACCCACCAGCTGTCGTCATGCCTCCTCCACCACGCACCTCTGCACGCACCTCTGCATGCATGTGATTCTGACCAAAATCCTCTAGCCTATGTCACCCTAGCAGACATCCTACCTCGAGGACATCTATCTGCCTTAAAGCCTACCTAGTATGCGGGCGGTGGACGAGCCACAAGTCAAACATCCCCAGCGGACCTTTGGTGTAGACATCATGTTCGAACAAGTTTGATGACAGGATGTGTCGAGGTTTGGGGTAGGAGAATACAAGCCGGTGGTCGAGACCCTGAGAAAAGCATCCACATCACATCCCACAGACACCAACATATCCTCCAGCCTCTTGTCCTCTGCATCTTGTCCTCCGCTATGTTGACTAGAGACAAGCGATAGTCGCTGAGGCAACCCGCGCGCAGTGCTCACCTAGTTCCGTTCTCACTCACCTCTGCTAGTCTGCGCTTGTCGGGTGGTTTGGGATACCTTCCTTCCTCCCTTCCAGAAAAAAAAGAAGAAGAAAAAGCCGCCTGTTCTGTCTCGTCACTCTATAGCAGATATTTCCATGAAGCTCCCTTCTGTACTTGGATACGCTGCTCTTGAACGATGCAAACATCTGTACCAAGGAACCCCCCATCCCCCAGCGGAGGACTCAAGAGGCCGGTACCGTCCCACCAGGCTGGCCTGGTCAGTGTACCTAGTGGAGCAAGCACTTCTTGGCATTGACTGTCCGGGCCCCATCACACCACAGCAGTCTGTATAGACAATTTCTCAAAAAGCCGTAAAGCCCACTGGAAAAAACATCAACCTCGGTCTGGTGTTGGCGCGCAATAAATTCAGCTCCTATCAGTGCGTACAATTACGATCGCCGCCCCAGACATAGAATGAGTCCATCCGCCCGACGCCATGTCAAACCTCAGCTCTCATTTCTCCGAAGGCCGATCATATGCCCATCACCATATATACTGGTCCTCGGCAAAAGAAAACCAAACCAAACAAGGTAGCTCAATTTCCCGGGGCTATCAATGCCCCTCCAACTCGAGCCACGAAAGTGTACGCAGTATCTGTACATGTCAAAGATGTGGGAGAGGGAGTGGGGGGGGGGATATCTTCTCATTCCAAATTCTACAGTAATCCCAACAATAAGTGTAATCTGGAGGTGTAGTAGTGTAACGCAATAAACTCCTGCAATGATATTGCCGCCTTTCTTGAGAAGGAAACAGCAACATGAAAAATGCCTCTCTCGTGCCAGCTCCGTGCAAATGCCGCCTTTAAAATCTAATGCTTCCAAGTAACGGATTGTAGAAGTGAAGCCATGACAAGCCGGCACAAAATGCCTCCGTCATTTCCTCTGCCTCGTCTCTTCGAAATAGAATTTGTGTGTGGTTGTTTATGAGTGTCCACCCCAGCTCAGCCAAAGAGTTTCGTTGGTTATACAATGCGTGTACACCATGGTGGTGGTTGAGAGTAAGAATCGAATGGTAGTGAAGGTAGTGATTGAATCATAGTCACAGTCCTGAGGGTAGTAGTGATGTGCCCATAGCCAGACACCCAAGGTATCCAAGCGATCGGCGATGATTCCAAACAGCATAGTTCTGGCGAATAAAATTTACCTCCTCCATCCCCAGAACCCACCACCGCCACTGGATGCCGGAGCAGGAGTAGGGGTGGGCGCGGGCGCGGCTGGCGCAGGGGTCTTAGCAGCCGCGGCAGCCGTCTCAGCACCCGGGGACGTGAAGCTGCGAAGCATTCCCATGACCCCTGGGTGGCCTGGGGTCAACGAAGCAGATGAGTGCTCTGCGGTGAGGCCCAGCGACCTGCGGAGCTGCTCGAGCTTCTGCTTCGCCTCCTCCGCCTCCTGCTTCGCAACGGCCTCAGCAGTCTTGGCCTGGACAAGCTCGAGGAGCAAGGCTTCGTGCTCGCTGGCCGGGGCCGGGGCCGGGGCCGGGGCCGGTGGTTCAGACGGTGGGGCCGGTGGCTGCGTGTCAGCTGCGTTGGCACCGAGTAGCGACGAGGTGCGCCTGTTGACGGCGATCCCTAACGGCGTCGACTGGCTCCTCCCGAGCTTGAGCTCCCGAAGGCCGCCGACCGAGGCGTTGGATCTGGTGCTTGGGTTCCTCGACAGCCAGGCGCTTCCGCCTGCGCCTCCACTGTCATTACCAGTGGTGTCTGACGCCCGTACCCGCATAGTACGGATCTGCTTCTCGAGGCGCTGCTTCTCTGTGTGAAGGTTTCGCACGTGCGCGTGACTCTCCCGGAGTTGATCCTTCATATTGGCAATCTCCTGTTCGAGATCAACCGCTCGGCGGTTAGCATCCTGCGATTTCGACATCTCAATCTTGAGCTGTTCCTTGGTGCGAGCCAGGTCATCGCGCAATTGATGCTTTGTCTGTGTTATCGACGACCTCCTCTTGTTCTCTTCATCCCCAAATCTTCCCTCGACCATATCCAAAAGATCTGACACCGATCCATTGTCGATCCCGTCGGGTCTAATTGTCGCGTCGCTGTCGCCGCTGTTGGCCGTGACCATCGTTTCGCTGCTGGCCTGTCGCCTAATTCCGCCGAGCAGGTGTCTCACCGCCCTCCGGTCCTCCTCGCGCTCTTCTCTTTCCCGCTGCAATTGGTCGGCAAGGAGGGCATGTTGTCGCTGTAAATCGCTCAGGGCGATGAGGAGGTCTTCGATCTGCTGGCTATCGGAGGTGTGGCTCTGCCGAGCCACCTTGGACTCGCGGCCCAGGGTCGAGCCTTCGGCAGCCGAGTCCCTGGAAATCGAGGTGGCTTCGGTCGATGCCGTGCTAAGAACACTCGAGGCGGAGGAGGTCGAGACAGTGCTGGCTTCCATAGAATTGAGTGTGGATGCCAGGCTCTGTTTGGATGCGCTGCGCTTCAGCATGCTCAGGGGCCGAGACGCTGCGCTTGGAGTCAAATTGGAGTTGTGGTTGTTAGGGGATGCTTTGAGCGAGGTGGTGGAGTTGGCCCAAAGGCGCCCAAGGAACCGGGATGCTGCGCTGGTAACTTCCGAGGCCCCAGCATTGGCGCTTCCGGTGGCTGGGGGCGGATTGGTCAATTGGCTCTCTCTGTACCCCTGCTCAAGAGCCGCGAGTCGTTCTTTGTTGACGACGGGTGAGAGGTTGACGAAATCGGATACGAACTCGTCTGCGTTTTGGTTGTAAGCCCCCCAGAGACTGCGACTCAGCAGAAGCTGGAGGACATCCTCCATCTCCTGTAACGCCAGGATGCGGCCCATATTTTTTGACATTAGACTGAGGGCGACCCGCATAATCGTCTCGGATGCACCCTCGGCGAAGATCACATCATAAACCCTGAACAACATGGGCAGGGGGCAGGTAACCGCGAAGAACGAGAGGAACCATTGTGAAACGTAGGCGGCGGGATCAACCTGCAAATCGTCCAAATGGTCCGATAACGCGGGGAGATTATCTCGAAGCAGTTCCCGGAACTGGTAAATCTTGACGTGCAGCCCATATAAATCCGGCGTGAAGGATGCCCTGAGGTCATACTGCTCCATCAATCTGACTCGCTTGTTAGCATCCGAAACAGCTCGTGTTTGCTTCCATGAGCCAAAATCAAAACAAAAATCGAAAGATGTTTCCTTACTTGACCAGGACACAAAACGCCTGTTTGTCCGTCATGTGCACCAGAAGAGGTCCGACCAACAGGGCGAGGCCCTGACAGTATCCGACCTTCGGGTCGTATAGGCTGTAGCATTTGAGAACGCGGCCGAGAGCCCGCTGTCCATCGCCCTCTGGATCGCGGAACATGTCCACGCCAGGGAAGCTGCGCCCAAGATCCTTGCCGATGATGCCCTCGTACGGGCTGGACTCGCCGGTGTATCTCTCAAATGCATCTCCAAGTGCCGCGTCCCGGGCTCCGGACATGCTCTGCCAGACGACACCACGGAGCGGGGGCGGGATGCCCTTTCGGATCTTGTTGGCAAGTAGGGTGGGCAGCCGAGCAGCGGTCTGCTGGTAATCCTTGACAAGCGCTGCGTAGAATTCGAGGTCTGTCATCGGGGGCGGCGGTAGCATTGAATATCGTAGGGGTGCGGGCTGCGGCCCCTGGACCATATGTCGTAGTTGCGCCATCGAAGGAGGGCGTGTCTTTCTCGTGGCCTGCTGAATTTTCTCAACGGCCTTCACCTTGACGCTCTTCGGGTTCGTTGCCAGCCTATCGTTTTCCTGTTCTAGTCGGGCCAGCAGCATAGCAGTAGTCTGTGTGAACAAAGAGACTGTCAGTAGATGTACGCCAGCCTTTTTCTTTCTTTCTTCGGAAGGCAAATGTAAAAACCCACGTCTTCTTCGTTCTCCTTGGATTCTGCGTCCTCTTTACTCTGCAGCGTATCCCAGTCGACCTCCTCCTCGTCACTATCCTCTGCCTCAACCCCACTGATCGTCTTGCTATCGTCGTCCGCACCCTCCAGCTCGTCCTGCAGAGTCGGCCGCGAGCTACTGTTCGGGATGCTCGTAACAGGGCTCAAGTCCTCGTTGGGATCGAACCGCGAGCTCAGGGGGCTTGGGGTGACCGAAGCGGACAAAGGGCTCAGAGTGTTCGCAAACAAGCTCCTCCGATCCTGTATCGTACCATGCGTTGAGACGTTGGTGTTGAGCGTCAGCTGCCGCGTGGGCGGCTCAGACAGGCGGACGGTGGTGAAAGAGTCGTGCTCGGCGATATGCTTAACGCCCGCGCCATCGGAGGGGTTGGAGCTGCTGCGCTGTCGTCGTTCCGAGAAGGTAGGTGAGGGTGTGGCCGTGGAGGGCGAGGTCGAGGTCGAGGTCGAGAGGGACGATGCATGTTTATGGGTTGGTGTTGGTGCAGGACCGACGGCCTCGATGGGGCTGCAGGTCTCGTCCTGGTCGGCTTCCATTAGGAATGGAAGGTCAGGCTCCGGACCCGAGCCTTGAGGGAGATTTCTCGAGGGGCTGGATGTCTTGGTTCAAGGGATTGGTCGAGGGGGTGGTCACTGGAATGGACGGGATGAGATTCTGAGTCGAGCCCAATGCGTGGTCCCGGAGATTCTGATGACCTAGGCAGGTAGGTTGGTAGGTAGGTAGGCGTCTGGATTTGTCGTATCGAGTTCTCCGTCAGTGCATTGACAGCTCTTTGTCGTGTTTTGCTGCCCTACGACGGAGCCTGAGCAGGGGTGGAAAGGTCAGTATTTACTCTGAGACGATCTGGTTCTGGCACCTCTCCTGGAGGGCGCGTCCCGGGCGGTGTGGAGGAAGTGGGTATATGAGCGAGCCGTGGCTGCTTCTTTTTCCCTCCTTGCTGCCCCTTCCCTTGCCCTTGCAGGGGTGAGTCGAGGGGTGTTGCTTGAGACGAACGTACCTCGACGAGGCAGACAATCCCACGGTTGGGCAAGAGTCAGTCCAGTGGGTCTAGGAGGACGCCTGGAAGGAACAAGAGGTTATTCCAAAGCAGTCGACAGATACACTAGTGTTCGATGCTGTGATCGATCTTTTGGATCTTGTCTTGTGGCCACGATAGCCTGCCCAATGCTAGATGGAGAACCAGGAGGTGGGAGGAGACACCTGGTGGCTCTCTCGTGGTCCTGTGTCTCATACAGTAAAGACGGGTGAAACAATGTCTCGAGCAGCTGGAGTTCGATCGACCCGCTC
Source organism: Juglanconis oblonga (assembly GCA_003012965.1). NCBI lineage: Eukaryota > Fungi > Ascomycota > Sordariomycetes > Diaporthales > Juglanconidaceae > Juglanconis > Juglanconis oblonga. The sequence goes on from MUZH01003637.1 coordinate 8,817, forward strand.
GAAAGTTCCAGATCCCGTGTGCTCTGGGAATGCCGATATAAAAGAGTAGCAAAAGAACCTCCAAGGTCCCAAAGAGAGGGCGGTCGTCAAGAAACAAACTGCCGGTCGAATATCGGCCAGCCACAATTCTTCAGGCAAGAAAGAGAACGGTGGTTCGGTTGTTTGGTTTGGAACTTGGGGAGGGTCCAGGTTCCAGATGATGCGGATGGGTCATCGAATCGATGGTCATGGAAAGTGGAGACCCCGATCGAAGGCAGCATCAGAAGACAAGCAGCAAATGAACGAATGAGTGGACTCGATCCCAACTGGGATGCGATCTGGGATGAGGAAGAACTGCCTGAAAGAGGCCGACGTGACAAGGACAAGACGCGGTGAGAAACAAGCAGCAGGACAGGCGCACAGTTCAAAAGAGGATGAGGTGAAATGATAATCGCGTCAACGTTCATGCATCTCCCCTTACACCTGGGTTTCCATTGGCCAATCCCATGCGGCGTGTCGCAACCTAAGGTTGAAGCTCGACCCGAGGTCGCTCGACCCCTATTTTTATCCTAGTTTTTGGACATCATTCGCCACCATCTTGATGGCACTGCACCATTTTTTTTATACGTCAAGGTCTTGGAAATGCACATAGTATTTTTTTCAGATTCGTTCAACGGCGTGTTGGATCTTCTCAGCAGAGGCGGCCCACCCCCCTGGGTTAGCCCCGAGTTGATCTCAAAATCCCCAGCCCAGGCCCAGCCCATTGGATCTTAGACTCTGGGCCAAGGTCTTTGGATGCATATGTGTGTGGCCGGTGCTCCCCCTGGCCTGCTGGCTTGCCTCACCACAGCAAAGGATAATCAAGCTGATCTCTTCGAAACGCTCGTCCACGCCGTCATCAAGCAGCGCGCAACATCAAGCAGCTATACGGAACAACCCACCAAACCACGTATTGTGTACAGAAGTAGTACCATAGTAATTCCGCGTCCCTGCCGGCAGATCATGAGTGGATACTTTTTTTCTAGAATACTGCCGATCGAATCTTGTCCTTCTCAGCTTGGAACCTCGATCATCTCCGAGATGGTCATCACCAGCCCGTATCGTCCCAGCTCCTGACTACCGTTCGCTCGCCTCGATGAAACCAACCATTCGACCTTAGGCCCCAACCACCCAACTTGGAGGCGGCAGCTGACCATAGGTTTATGTGTCGGAGAATGCGCCCCCGAATCTTTTCTCCAACCACTTCCCTGCATCCCGTCCCTGAGCGTGGAGGACCCCCGGCGCCGCGGCCCCTGCCGCGGTGATCATTTTTGAGGAAACCTCGGGGCAAACAACGTCCTTCGTTCACTCCACGCCACGCCGGCCCGCGTCCAGCTCTTGGTGCTGATGATGTTTCGCAGCTTCATTCCAGGTGGGAGTCGCGGCCGTTGACCCTTTTCGAAGACGCCACTTCATGTGAAACCCATTGGTAACTGGCCCGCTTGACAACCAACTAACCAACCAACCAACCCGGCCGCGGTTCTGGCCACACTCGAGTGCATATCAGATGACTGGTTGGGAAGTTTCCCGACGCAAGTTTCGCGTCGATAGTTGCTCTTCCATCGGATGCACGTTCCATTCCAACGATTGACCATGGACGGGAAATGCAGTCTCAACCGGGCTGTCTCAGCTATTCGTACAATTGCTGCTATTCATCTGCATTGCTTTGTCGTGCTCCACCATCTAATACTATATATACATACACATTTATTTTGCCGATCCATACATGCGTACGGTGCCTGTTACTAGAGATATATAGTAGCCCTAAACTGAACTGTGCAGTTCACGCCCCCGGTCTCTGCCCAATGCTGACTGACCCCTTGACCTGACCACACGTATGCTTGACAAAACGCAGCACTTTTTCTCTCCAGTTCATCCCTCAACGCCAGGACGCCGCAATGCCTCACACCGGGGTATCAATTTTGCTTGCTTGAAATCACTATGCCGACATTGTCGAAGGTGGTCCTGACACCGTTGCCATCTGTGGTGTCGTCTGGTGCGCCGACGAGACGGGGGATGGCGCCGAGCTGCCTTGCATCTGTGCTCCCATACTCGCCATCCGTTGTGCATTCAACGCCTCCATTCCAGGATTGGGACCGCCTGCTTTCGACATAGGCGTAAATACCGGTTCCTTTGTGGGATCGAGTCCGGGGAACAAGACATGAAGCTTCTGGTACAGGTCTCTGATGATCTTCTCCCTATCTTCGCGGTCCGCGCTACCGTCAACCTTCTCGCTATCCGCGGTCGGCATCATAGGCCGTAACTTCAGCTTCAGGTTCAGAGGCGGAGCTGAGAGATACATGGGTGCTGGTTGGCGCACAGCTTCGGGCTTATTGGTTGTTAAGTTTGCCAGATATGAGAGATTGGCTTGTAAACGTCGGTAAACACTGCATTCTGATTGTCAGCTCTGCTAGACTGAGTCTGAGGCACCTCACGGGCACATACTGGGTAAAGTCCTGGTTGAAGGCTGCCTCTTCTTTCCTCTTTTCCTCCTGACGCTCCGGTGCCGTGCCACTCGCGAGCTCCTTTTTTATCTCTCCCAGCCCATGTTTCAAAAACATGGCCTCGTAAAGCAGCTCGGTGTTGATGTCCAGTAACAAGGCCAAACGCTCCTGGTCCTTGACCTGTGTTCCTGGGCTCACTGGAGTCGAACTGCCATTAACAGCTGGTCCCTGGCCTGTTGGAGGGAATGTTGGTGTTTGAGGCGTGGTAACGCTGTTTGCTGATGGCGGTGCCGGCGTAGGTGTCTGGTGCTGCTGAGGAGTGCCTGCTGAAGGATTCTGTGGGGTGCTAAACTGGCTCTGTGGACCTGGGTTTGGCGTTCCTTGAGGACCAGAAAAGTGACGTTGCTGATTGGGGGTGCCCATGCCAGCTTGATTCTGCTGTGCCTGTTGCATACGTTGCATCATCATCTGCTGCTGTTGTGGATTCATCCCTGCTGTGTTCATCGAATATCCACCCGGTGCATTGGGTATCATATAATTAGGATTGAACTGGCCCTGTGGGGCTGCGGTAGAGGGCACATTCGGCCCATATGGCGAGCTTGTGAAGGGAGCTTGGTAGCCCACTAAAAGTTCTCGTCAGCAATCTCTTGACACTGGTGTTGTATATTGTAGACATGAGGAGAGTCATGACACCTCCTTCGTCGCGGAGCTGACGAGACAGGGTTGGAGCACACATCAGGAAGGTCATTGGAGGAGGTAGGGGGAATGCACTGTACAAGCAGGAGAGGTCTGAAAGCAGCACAAGCAAAGAAGAAGTAACAGCCAAGCAGGCGAGAAGCCCGTCAAGTGTGACACGTAGGTAGAGATGGGGAGGAACGGTAGACTTACTCTGGCCATTGGCGGGCATCTGCGGCATGGCGGTATTCTGCATCATTCCTGCAGGACCAGCACCTCCCGGCATCATGGCACCCGGATTGGGAGCACCAGGAAAGGCACCACCACCGGACCCCATGGGGTACTGCTGGTTATACATCATCTGCTGCTGAGGCTGGTTCGGACCAGGACCAGGCTGCATCTGAGGATTCTGACCCGGTGGGACGCCATTGTAGGGTTGGCCTGCAGCATTGCCGTAGCCATAAGCAGGCGAGTACATGGCTTAAGGTGCCAAGGAGGGACGAAGGCCGGCAGCAAGCCGAGGAAAGCAGCAAGGGCGGCTCGGGGAGGCGCCAGACGACAAGGCGATCAGCCCGATCGGGAAGTGTGGTCGACCTTCAGGTACGTGACCTGTGACCGTGCGGCTGTCTTGAGCAGATTGCGTGGGGTACCTGGATGATCTGGATGGGTAGGTACCAGGGGTACGACCATCAACCAATCTTGCTTGACAGGAAGCTTGAACGAAAAGGGTGCCGGGCCGCGTGGGACAGATGATGTGACGGGGCGGGCGTGGCGTGGATCAATATGTCCCTGGGTGACGATGTACAGGGTGCACAGCGGCAAGCAGGGCCTTGTGCGTGGTGCTGTCGCCAACCAAGCCGATCTGGGGCCGCAGATACACCCGGGGGACGGGTGTATGTCTCTTCTCTCTCACCAAGAGATCCGGGCTAAAAACAGTGGACACGGTAGTAACAGACCAATTCCAGGCGGAATTGTGTCCACAACCCACAGTCCACGGGTGACAGTGACAGTGCGTGTGCGTGTGCGTGTAAGTGTGTGTATGTGTGTGTGTGGTGCCGGTGCCTGACAGTTCAACGCCAGGATAAGATGACCAGGGTGTGTGGAGGCGGAATATCAAACAAGTAACAAGCCGACAAACTCCTGGAACACGATCCCGATCCTCGGGATCTTCGTCTTTCGCTTGCTCGCCTTGCCCCAGGCTGTAAGCCACGGGGATTGGACAGCAGCTTGGCAAGCAGGAAAAGGTGCGGTGACACCTGTTGACGTTGCCTGACAGCTGTGAGGTGAGCGAGCAAGAGCGAGCGACAGTGAGCGACAGTGAGCGATAGTGAGCGACAATGAGCGACGGACAGGACCGGACTGGATGGGATACGCCAGCCAGCCAGCCAGCCAGCCAGCCAACAGTGGCAGTCAATAGTTCGAACGGCTGAGAAGCAAGCCGAGATGAGGGTCAGACCCAGACCCAGACCCAGACCCAGACCAGGACGTCAGGTCACAAGTAGTTCGGACTGAGGGAGGCGTCTGATCCGGGGCAGTGGACAGGTCGGCCAGGTCGGCAGTCAAGGTACGAGAGTAGTCAGGTACCGTGGGGGTGTCAGGGACACAAGGGTCTCTGAGTCCGAGGCTCTCACCCAGCGTTTGGTCGGCAAAGGCAAAGGGCGATCTAGACGGCGAAATCGAAGCAAGACTCGGAGGGGGGTGTGGGTGGACCAATGCCACACGGATGGACGAAAGCAACAAATGTGAATGAACCTAATCCCGAGCCACGGGGAGCAGCCAAGGGGAGGGGAGGGCAGTGGGGCGTGGGTACGGGGAATGCTGCGAGGCTAGGAGCAGGCCAGGGGAAGCAAAATGAAAATGCGACGCGAAGATTCGAAGCAGAGGTACAAGAGTACAATGCGCCGATGTGGTAGGTAATGCTCCGTCGTGCTGGTGCTGGTGCTGGTGCTGGTGCTGGGGCGGCGGTCGGTTGCGGTTGCGGTTGCGGTTGTGTGCGTTGGGTTGTTTTGAGTCGTTCGATTCACTTTGCTGGCAAAAGTCATCAGACTTTTTCCACGCCGCGCGTGCCGGGGGAGGGCCGAAAACATTGAACAGAGTGGGCGATTTTGCTGCAGAGTGGCACTAATATGACGCCAATCCCGTTTCGGTCTAGCCTCATCACCCCCGGCCAAGTTTCCGCCCGCCCCCGCAGGGATCAACGGTCCACGACGGGGGGAAATGTTGGACCTGCCTCCTCTACTACGTACCTACCTCCTACCTACTGTGTAGGTACCCATATAACCTATGCTTTTGGTATGTATAAGAAGACACCCGGACACCCGCCCCCGTACTGACCCTCCTGGACCGCCGGCGTGGACAATAACCCTCAAGCAGGCTCGTCACGGCATGACTGTTTCTCCCTCATGCAGCTTTGCTGACGCAGTGTGACGGTTACAATAAGCCACGCCGAACTGATCCTTGTGAGACATATACCACGCAAGAGATACAGGCTCTTGAGAGACGGCTTCTTTGAAAGACCATACTTGTTCCAGACGATGCACTACACAGATGCCCCGATTATCATTCCCTGGGGGGTATCCGGCTACCTATCCGACTTCACAGAGCCCATGAGAGATTTGGCCCCATGGATGAAATCCCGGTACTGTGAGAGAGGAGGGGGGGGGGCATTTGGCACTTTGCTCGTGTTTCAGCCATAAATCTTGGTCAAGAATAGCTCGGTATGTATGTATCCTTTGATTTCTTTCTGGTTTTGATCGGTTCTGGCCAGCACTACTCCCTCTGAGGACCCTCTCACCCAAAACGCCGTCCATACGAAGAATCGCCAGCAACCACTCCAAGGAACTCCCGGGCAATGATCGTGTCCGTCTTATTCGAGGGATGCAGCTCATCATACCACAAGAACGTGTCCAGCGAATTCGCCTCAGTGGTGCACATCGACGAGTTCTCCACTTCGCAGTGGTGGTAAAACCCCGTGGCATTTGCCGGCGAGTCCAGGTACGCCGAGGGGTTGTGGTAGATGTCCGTCAACAAGCTGTTGACATCAAAGATGTCGACCGTCGCCCCGGGCCACCTCTTCTCCGCTAGCATCTGGTAGGCCACGCCGTAGTCGAGGACCCGGTTCACCAGCTGCGTGTACTCGAGCATCTTGTACTGGTACTCGGTCTCGTTGTAGAGCGTCTTGTTCGTCCAGTACTGGTTGTCGCCTGCGCCGCCGTTGCTCTGCGCCGCGTACATTGGTGCGAACTGGAGCGGCGCAGTGTTCAGCAGGACGAAGCGTCGGCCGCCAGTGGAGTAGATGGTGTCAAAGACGGACCAGGTACAGTCAATGTACGTGGTGATGTTGCTCTAGTCGTGGTCAGTCTTCCAAATGCAAACACGCAATCAATCTTCTCTCTTAGAGGGGGCCACTCACGCCAGGTGCCTGCGAGTCGGTAAGGAAAGCATTGTTTCCCAAATCGTTGGTCCCGATCCACAGCGCATACAACGTATTCTCGGCCGTCCTGTTCTCATACAGCGTTTTCACCCCAACATCGGCCAGGAAACTCGGCAACTCATCGTCCACGACCGACGGGAACGGGCCATTGATGGAGCCCAAGTACCGGGAGATGATCTCGTTAGAGCACGTCGCCCCGGACACAGCATAATCAAAGTAGGCGGCGCCCGTATACTGCTGGACGTACTGACCCCAGGCGAGACCGCCCGAGGCAGTCTCGCTGACCTGCGGCTGGAGGACGCCGGCCGGGGGAGCACTTCCGTTGTGGAGAATGTAGTAGGCCAGCCGCCCATTGTCTGTGTAGCTATCGCCAAAGGTAACGAGGTTATCGAAGGACACCCCACCTTGGAGGGCTGTGGTGGTTGCCGCTATGGCACTTGCGGCGAGGAGTGAGGAGCGCCACATGATGTGTTTTTTTGGTCGAGGCAAAAGACCAGTCCCTCGAGGAGGAAGACAGACTATATGGACCCCACACCAAGAGTCGCCCCGTGAAGACAGGATATAGGAGAGTACAGGCAGTTCGTCAGCAGGCTTGGTACCCGACCTGCACTATATACATCTTGAGCCGGGGTAAATGACGTTGAGGCTAGGTAGATATGCAGCTCATCTCTTATCCGTTCATCCGGGGAACTGAACTAGCACCAGCAACCGAGATGCATGGCATAACTCATAGCTCAATAAATAGAATTGTAGACTTCTTAGCCTTGAAATTGGTCACCAGGAAGAGGGGCATTGGATAGCATCCACGAATCGCAGGAGCCGGACCTGCCTAGTCTGCTAGTGGGAGAAAAATTGTCTTTTCGGCCCCGGGAATGAGGGGCTGCTGCTCTGAGGAATAACCCGGAGTCGTCAAAACGTTGCTGATCAGATCATCCATAATTGGTGGCTTGACCCGAGATATCAGTCTGGATGGCGTCGATTTTCGGGCTGGAATTCTTTTCCCTATTCTGATGCAAAAGAGCCGTTTTCTGGGTAACAGCCTTGGCCAAGAAATCATTCTGAAAGTTCCTTAGGTTCATGGACGGCTGATGGTTGAAGACGGCTTCTTTTGAAATAGGAAGGCATGGCATACGAAGGTACGCTCTTTAGACTCCTTGGGTGGTGCGCTATGTGTTGTATTGTACATACAACTACACAAGACGTGGACGGGGTGTCTCTGGCATCGTTCACACCACTCACGCTAGAGCAGAGACGGAGTGTGTTTTCGCTTTCGAATCTCTTCGTTTTCCCGCAACATTTAAAGAGGTGGTCTCCTGGTAAAGCCCACCTGATCAACTCTTCCGGACGAGACGTGAAGTCGGCGCCGGGATGCCGTTTTATATGCCGGGCCGTAAGCGGGTCTAGGATCTCCGGACTCGGAGCCGAACCCACGTAGCGGACCGGAACGCCATCAAACTTTCAGACTCATAGTGGTGTGTGTGACTCAACCCTCCCCTCATGTTAAACCACTTCACTCATCTCCCGGAACTGAAGCTCTCCTCTTCTGACCTAGAGCTTCAAGCCAGGACGTCCGCCGCATCAGCCAAAAGCCAATTGGTCTCACCATTGGCGTTGACGCCCAAGACAAACTTGTGCGAAGATGTCTCCCTTCAACCTCCAGACCTGCGCGCGCCCCAACATCCTCAAGCTGCAACCCTACCGCTGCGCGCGCGACGACTACAAAGATGACGGGCACAACATCCTCCTCGACGCCAACGAGAACGCCTTCGGGCCGCCCATCCCCGCCGGCACCGCAGCCACCCTGCAGTCCGGCGCGCCCGCCGCCGCGAAGCTCGACCTCCTCGGCCTGCACCGCTACCCGGACCCGCACCAGCACGGCCTCAAGCAGCTGCTGTGCGACCTGCGCAACACGCACGCGCACACCCCCCGCTCCATCACCCCGGAGAACCTCTTCGTGGGCGTCGGCTCGGACGAGGCCATCGACGCGCTGCTGCGGGCCTTCTGCGTCCCCGGCCGCGACACCATCCTCGTCTGCCCGCCCACGTACGGCATGTACGCCGTGAGCGCCGACGTCAATGACGTCGGCCTGACCAGGGTCCCGCTGCTGCCCGCGCCGGGGTTCCGGCTCGACGTGCCCGCCATCCTGGCCGCGCTGGATCGGTCCGCCGCCGCCGCCGAGGAGGACGGGAACACCCACGTCAAGCTGGTCTACCTGTGCTCGCCGGGCAACCCGACGGGCTCGCTCCTCGCCAAGGACGACGTGCGCCGGATCCTGGAGCACCCGACCTGGAACGGCATCGTGGTGCTCGACGAGGCGTACATCGACTTCGCGCCCGAGGGCAGCTCGCTGGCCGAGTGGGTCGCCGAGTGGCCCAACCTGGTGGTGATGCAGACGCTGTCCAAGGCCTTCGGGATGGCGGGGATCCGACTGGGCGCGGCGTTCTGCGCGCCCGACGTCGCCAGTCTGCTGAATAGTCTTAAGGCGCCGTACAATGTCTCCTCGCCCACCAGCGCGCTGGCGTCGTATGCCTTGTCCGCCGAGGGGCTGGAGGTGATGCGTGCGAATCGGACCAAGTTGATACAGCAGCGGGACAGGTTGCTCGTGGAGCTGCCCAAGATCCCCGGGATAGGACGGCTCCGGGGCGGGCAGGAGAGTAACTTCTTGCTGTATGAGATGTTGAACGAGCAAGGCAAGCCGGACAATAAGACGGCGCTTGCAGTGTATGAAAGTCTAGCGGAGACCAAGGGTGTGGTGGTGAGGTTCAGGGGCAAGGAGCACGGGTGTGAGGGCTGTTTGAGGATCACAGTTGGCACGGAGGCGGAGTGCACACGGTTCTTGGAGGCGATACGGAAAACGCTGGGGGAGGCCAGGGGTACGGCGACGCCGCGGGATGAGGAGAGGAGGGAGAAGGAGGCGAATGGAGTTATTGCGTAGAGGGCTGGGTACGTCTTGGGTGAGCACAATGGGAATAGAGAAAATAGACGCTGGGCTTCAGCCTTGAGGACTTAGTATATATATATATACAGTCGCATCCCATCTTAAGGTTGCCCAAGGCCCGAAATGTGATCTAAAGGCCCAGCGACAGTTGTGATCTTCGACCGTTCTGTCTTCAGAGCGCCATTATTCTCACTGCAGAAATTTACCGGCTTCCA
>MUZH01003638.1:0-18559 GCA_003012965.1 Juglanconis oblonga
GGGGGGGGGGGAGAGAGGGATAGAGGAGGGGGGGGGGGAAATCAAGTGCGCCGCGGGTGGATGTCTCCGTGACCTGATGTGGATGTGGATGTGATGTCCCCGTCTTTTTCTTTCTTGTTTTTCTTCTTCTTGTTGCTCTTCCTCTTCCTTGCTCAGTGGTCTCCTTTCCGGATCGCTGACACCTTTTGACAGCTTTGGGCTTTGGGCTTTGGGCGGTGGGCGGTACAAGGTCGAGATTTGGAACCGAGCCTATGCGGTCGGGAGGCCATGGTGTTATTATTGTAGTCAAAAGTCGCCTCAACACCACCGAGGCAGAATCGCGGTGATTCGTAAGGCGGCTGGAAGAGTTTTCATCACGGTCTCCATCCGAGGCCTCTAGCTCACCGAGTTCACCGCTGGAGACCGGCGACCGCCGGCACGACACGAGCGGCTCGGTGGCCGCTGGACGATTGATCCTTGCCTCGAGGAAACAAACTGTCGTGGACGAGTCTCGAACTGGCCGAGTCTCGAACCTGGTTGCCAAAGGCCTCTTTATATATCGGTCTTCCCCTGTGGCGTGGTAGCACAGGCGACAGCGAACAGAACAGAGGCTCCAGCGATGCCCGCCGCCTTGATCCCGCTGGCGGCTGACCTGGAGTCAGCATGATGACATCTTCATGCCATCACCAAGCTCGCTGCCACTGCCGGCCTGCTCCGCTTATCCCATGCCACCTGCTTACCCAAATCTCCCGGGTAGACTCTACGTAGTAGGCTGGACATCTGTCAACGGACAATACCATCACCACCATCACCATCACCACCACCACCACCACCACCACAACCACAGCCACAACCACAGCCACAACCACAACCACAACCACAACCATGGACCCGGCAGTTCCAAGATTCAAGCGCAAGCCGGGCCCACTAAGGTCGGGTTTGGGACCGGAAACCCTCCCATTGCTTGCCGAAGAAGGGGGCCTTTTCGCAGTGCTCCGTGTGTGGCTGCACTCCCACTCCCGCATGGTGGAATTTTAACATCTCACTATCCTCGCCGTGTCCGTCGTCGTCATTTTCAAGTCATTTTCAAGCCGACAAGATGGCGGGATCCCATGTTTAGAACCTCTCCACAAGGAAGGTGGAGGACGGCCCTAGCACATCCCAGACCCATCGGTAGGTGTATACTCTTGGGCTTAATGTACCTCCGTACGAATACGCAGTACGTGCATACGTCGTCCCGGGGTTTCGCGGTAGCACCAACCGAGTGGATTGCAACCGTCGAGCTGGGTCCATGCCAGTGCACCAACCAGGAAGGCTTCGGGAGATGCGAACGAGTGGCGCCCTCCCCCGATTCGCAGACAGGCAGGCAGGTCAACAGAGTTTCGCGCACGGCCGCAGGTTGCACATGTGGGCGGCGGCTTGCCGACCACTGCGAAGCTAGCTATCGCAGATCGTGCTACGTGACAGCAGACCTTTGGAGGGAGGGGCGCTGGTGAAGCTGGGTTGTGATTGCGTACGCACGTACTGTGTACAGCAGTCATGACATGTACGTGGATGTGCACGAGTCCGTCTTGTCTGGTCTGTGGAAGGCGGAACACCACGACGTTGGTTGATCCTGCCATCCGAAGTGTGCATGAGCAGCCTTGATCCAACAGGAGAGTCTGACCGCCCGGCAAAGATAGCAGAGTTGCAGCGGTGCAGCGGTGCAGCGGCCACCACCCGGGAGGGCATCAGGGCGAAGAAAAAAGCTGGCGGCCAACCTGGTTTTTTCTTTGTCGATCCCGGCCGCGGTTGGAGCGGTCAAGTCGGTTTTGCCATCCATCGCACCAACCCTGAGCAGGTTCCGGACCATAGCCTCGCCCACCCTCAGGGGACCTAGGCATTCGAGGATTCCAGATCCGAGGGAAGGGGGAGCTCCGCAGCGCGCACGTGTGCATCGAATTGGGTTCTCAGGCATGGGAAGCGAAACCCATCTCTCGTCGCTCACGGGGAGATGATGCGACGACCCGCGAGCACTCTTGCCCAGCCGGGAAGCATCCTGGGTTTGAACGGTCTCGATGGGACGCCTTGGATGCTCCTTGTTGTCTGGTGGATGGTAGGCCGTCAGGGACCGGGCCTGCGGCGTGCTCCAGTGGCAAACATCAGGCCAAACTCTCCCAGTCAGAGAAACACTGGATGACAGCCATGATGCTACCTGTTCAGCGACACCGACCCAGGGACCTCAAACCTGGATCCCGCCCTTGGCTTTGCCAAGGTGCTCGGGAAGTCTGGACGCCGTGAAACGAGGGGTGCCGAGGGTATATGCTATGTAGTGCAAGTACAGTATGTGGGGGGGCATGTATATGGCTTCGGCGGACTACTGTGGTAGCAGCGAGCGCGGCGCGATGAAGCCATCGCGAACGCACTCTTATTCAACCGTTTCTGTCCCCTCTCGCCTGCCTCACTGGTGCCGATGCGTGTGACAAGCGCATGGTGTAGATAAAAGAAGCTGACGAGGGATAAGCCACTCGACTGTGACAAGTGCACCTGGAGTCCAACAAACTGCAGGGCCACAAAAAACTACACGACATCTCTTGTTGGTGGTCCACAGCAAAGAGAATCTGGGGCAGACCCCACTGCTACCGGTACTCTGCCGATAGACGTCGGGAAGATACAAGCTTGAGTTTTCGCTTGGGTTGTTTTGAAACCGAGCCTTGTCTTGAAAAGACTTTATGTTTCTGCCAGCGACAGGAAGAGTAGTACGCGTAGACCAGAGGTCAGTTTGACGCGAGCAAGGGTATTGCATCTCTGCGTTGAAGCTGAAGCGAAGAAGACAGAGTGGTTTCCCAATTCGTGAAGAAAGATGGGAGGGTCGATTGCGGCTGTTGGGACCAGGTCGTTAGAGAAGGCGTCCTGTTGGAAGCCTCGAGCAAGGCATGCACCATCCAAGAGGATGTCGTGGTCCTGGGTCAAGCTCGGTCCCGAGCCGATATTCGTACATAGGTAGTATATATATACATGCATGCATACATACATATATACATACTATGGTACATACATACATATATACATATATACATATATACATATATACATATAAACATATATACATATATACATATATAGAATATACGAGTGTCTTGTCGAGCTACGGCAAGCATCGCCTGATGGGAGTGGCCGTGCCACACGAATCTGGCACTACTGGACAGGGCGATGTCGAGTGCTGTAGGACCAACTGCCGGGCGGCTATACGTGCTACGTTATGGAGGTGGTCTGCGCCATGGTGATTGCCGAGACAAGTTGCGTATCGAGCTTGTCTGGCGGGCCGCAAGAAGACGCCGTCGGTATTGTTGGTCTTGTCGGTCTTGTCGGTATTGGCACCCTGGCCCCCAGGCCCCCAAGAGATTGCTGACGCGCACCCGATGGCTGATTTTTAGCGTAGTGACAGGCGCCGGCTGCCGATCTTGTGCAGGCGTCGTCACCAACCTGTTCGTCGCGGAAGGGCTGCCCCATAGCGAAGTAGGTACCTCATGCCACAGTGCACCTCGTATTCTCGGCGGCAACCCTATTCTGATTTTGCTGCTTGCTTGCTTCCAAGGTTGCTTGCTTGCTTGCTTGCTTGCTTGCTGGTGTCCTTGCGACACGATAAACTGTGCTGCGCCGTGCCATGCCGTGCAGTCGCTCAGTCGCCCACCTGCTCGCCTGCTCACTTACTTTCTCCTGAACATCATTATTCCGTGGACGACCCCTGGCCGGGTCTCGCTGATATTAGACCACTCTGTCACTTCTTGCTGCTGGCTGGTCAGATCGACAACCCATCGGGCCCTGAATCGCACTGAATCGCAGCAAGTCTTGATTCGGAGAGCTGGATATCCAAGAGAAAAAAAAAAAAGGGGAGGAAGGGCTTCATCAAGCTCGTCATCATACCAGCACATACTACTCACATACATACTCTCACGCTCTCACGCTCTCACGCTCACCCACTCATCCACACCCACACCACAACACCCCCCCCCCCGAAAACTACCTCATACCTGTTAAACCAGAAAGCGCTCGCCTTTGCGACCGAGGCGCCCGAGTCCAAAAGAAGAAGAAGAAGACAGGAGAGAAGAAAATAGGAGAGAAGAAAACAGGAGAGAAGAAGAAGAAAAAAAAGAACAACCAAAAAATAGTCGCAGATGGGCAGCTTCTCGCCTTCACCAAGATGAGCGCCATGTTGTCTTACCGCAGGTCAAACCTGTATCGTTTTAGGGGCCTCCTCGTCCTGGTTGTCTTCTGCGGCAGTCTCTTCCTCCTCACCTCCCGCCACTATGCCCCCACGGACGATTCCACACGCTCCGCCTCCATCATCAAGTGGATGAAGGACGGCGGCTACGAGATCCTGCTCCCCACCGCGCACGAGGTTGACGACGATGACGATGACGCACAGAGCAGAGGCGACCGGGGCGGCGCAACCACGCCCGCCAAGCCCACCGCCGCGCCAACAAGCTCCCAGCGCGACAAGTCGCCCGCCACAGCCGACCTCTCGCTTCCGAACAACGAGAAGGTCATGCAGCTCCAGACCGAGCTCCGGCAGCAGCATCCGCCCATGGACCCACTGGAGAAGGAGTTCATGTCCTGGCGCGATCCCGAGTCCTACTCGCCCAAGCGGAAGCCGCTCCCCAAGCCCGCCAAGGACGAGGTCAAGCCCATCCCGGACCCCTTCCCTCTGCTGTCGCGCCCGCTCGACGAGGTGCGCAAGCTGCTGGTCGTGCCCGAGATCAACCGTCCGCCCAAGGTCCACGTCCCCGAGCAGACCCCGCTGCTGATCGGCTTCACCCGCAACTGGCCGCAGCTGCTGCAGTGCGTGTCCTCGTACATCACCGCCGGCTGGCCGCCCGAGGACATCTACATCGTCGAGAACACGGGCGTCATGTACTCGAACCGCGACAACCTGCTCACCCTGCAGAACCCCTTCTACCTGAACCACACCCAGCTGCACATGCTGGGCGTCAACGTCATCGTCGCGCCCACCCTGCTCACCTTCGCCCAGCTGCAGAACTTCTACGCCTGGACCGCCCTCGAGCGCAACTGGACCGACTTCTTCTGGTCCCACCAGGACGTCGTCGCCTTCTCCTTCGAGAAGGAGTTCCGCGCCCACCTCGACGACCAGTCCCTCGACCACGCCAACTACTCGCTCTACGCGCGCGCCGTCGCCATCCTGCGGTACCTGCGCCAGCCCGGCATCCCCAAGTGGGCCAACCACTTCTTCGCCTACGACCACCTGACCCTGGTCCACCGCGACGCCGTCCTCGACATCGGCGGCTGGGACACCCACATCCCCTTCTACTCCACCGACTGCGACTTCTACCTGCGCCAGCGCTGGGCCGGCTACTTCCAGGGCAGCACCCAGATCGGCATCATCATCGACACCTCCACCGTGCTCGACGACTTCGCCGCCCTCTTCCGCATCCCGGGCGTCCACGCCACCTTCCAGGGCGACCCGGGCCCGGACGAGCTCGCCCGCGCCCGCGACGACGTACTCCAGCAGCTGGACCTGGACGACGCCGAGGCCGCGCGCCGCGCCCTGGTCGACCGCGACGGCGAGACCATCGAGCACCTCGTCGAGGTCGCCTACCGCATGCAGGCCGTCAAGTACATCGACGGCGGCTGGTGGCGCAACATGTGGCAGCTGCGCCAGGGCGGCGGCCAGGGCGAGCCCTTCTACCGCGACCAGGAGGGCTTCCAGGTCGGCCTCGACACCATGATCGAGACGGGCCGCCGCGTCTTTGCCGACAAGTGGGGCCACCGCGGCTGTGACATCTTTGATCGCACCACCGAGGATGCGTGGAGGTTGCAGAGGGACTGGAACCCGGCCACCGAGGGCCAAGGGTTCGAGGGGTTTTACTGGTAGTCGCGGAGCGGCCCAAGGTCAAACAACTGAACTGGGCATGCTTGCTTTTTGGTTGGCAAAATTATGGGAAAGGGGGAGGGGGCGGAAATGCATCTGGTGGCATGGTACCGGCGCAATGGATCTTTTGTCTAAAAGGGGAGGACATCACCCGCATCATAGAACAATGGCTTTTCTGTTTTTTTTTGGTTTATCTATCAACCCCCCACCCTTTTTTTTTTTTTTTTTCTGTGTATGTGTTCTTCTTATATCTAGGCACCAAGCCGGGTCTGTAAAGTGTAAGGTGAAGAATTCCAACCATTCAATACAGCTGTTTCCAGTGTAAGAGATGAAGTGTCTGCCATACAAGCTTCGCACTCTCACATAAGGGACAGTACGTGGCCATGTGACAAGACAAGGAGAGCAGGAAGCGATTGTTTTGAGGCAATGTTGAAGCCAAATTGTGTAGTGCATCCCCCTCCCCCTTTCAAGTGCTGCTGTTGTCATTGCTATAGTTCTCTTATCCAAGAGTTATTCTCATTGGCAATTTTCTTATTCTCGAGGATCCCTTTCACCATCAACCTCCCTGATGAATTCAGTGGCACAGGTAGACTTCCAAAGTAGAGAGACTCAGATCTATCCTATCCATATCGAACAGACTTCTTCAACAGATGAGACTTGTTATCGTCGGTAGACGTCAACGGCCAGTAGAGGTTTTCACATCGAGCCTGGAGGAGAACATCTGTCTCGGGAGCAACTACAGAGATACTCAGGATGGAAGATGGTAGAAACCAAAGGGGGACACGTACGGCGCGGGAGCACGAGCATCCGAGGCCTCCTAAGCCACGCCCTCTGGAACCTGCGTCGCCGATCCCTGCCAATTATCCAGGACCGGGTCGATAGGAGCCGGCGCGAAGTACGCGTTCTCGTAGACGATACCGTCCGGCACGGCAAGCATGTCGACGTCGGGGAAGAGGATGCGGAACATGCGCTTCCAGCGGGCATTCTCGTCGCCCTTGTCGCCCTTCCGGATCTTCTCCTTCTGCTCGTCGTCGCAGCCCTCGGGGACCACCCACTCGGAAAGGGGACAGGGCTCGGGCAGTCGCTGGTGGAGCACCAGGGCCCTGTTATCGTCGAAAGTCTTCATGCAGCGGTTGCATCTGAACTTGGGCTGCATGTGTTGCCGGAAGACGTGCTCTCTGAAACGGGGGGGGGAGGGGGGTGATGGTCAGCGACTGTGGATGGGATGCGGATGCGGTGGGAGTGTGGGTTCATATACGAACTTGACATCGCGCACACTGTGCCAGCTGCTCTGGCAGAACGGCCCGTTCATGTACCTCTGCGGATTGTACTTCAGAAACGGACAGGCCAGCTTCACAGGAGAATCTGGTCGCATCGCGCTGCTCGCGTCACCACCCTCTCCTTGTTGTACCTCACCTGGCACCGGCGACTGCAGCTGCTGGCCGGGCGTCACGAAAGCTTGAGCATCTGGTATCTGGGCAACAGACTGCTGAGGGGTCTGCCGCTGTCGCTGCTGCTGCTGCTGCTGCTGCTGCTGCTCGTGTGCCTGCAGATCCGGCCTCGTGTTCTTGTACCCAGGCCTCCGGGCCCTCGCGTGGTTCGCCCTGGACAGCTGGCGGCTGATGGTCGAGACGGTGACGTGGAGGTCGAACTCCTTCTTCAGGAACTCCTGGACATCTTTGAGTTGGAGGTCATCATTCTCCTCGAGGAGGGCGATGATTCTCTGCAGTAGCTTGTCGTCAGCTCCCGGGGTTTTGGCGTAGGGCTAGGGCAGTGGCAGGTGATGTACCTCAAGGTGCCATGGCCGCAGCTTCTCTGCGCCCTTGACGTTCCTCTCGGGACTCAAATGGCCGAGGGTGCGGAGCTGTTTCCGACGGCGGCTGATGGTGCGCTCGTCGACGTCGATGATCTTGGCGATGTCGCCGTTGGTGAGCTTGGGCGCCTGCAGCAGGTGCACCAGAACGTTCTTCTCGGACTTGTCGAGCCGGCGGGAGTTTGCCTTCTGCTGCGCACTGGAGGGAGTTCCAGCGCCAGCCGGAGCAGCAGGAGTTGTGTGGGGAGGAGGCATGATCTGATCTCAATCGCGACACATCGATTGCAAAACTTGACGATCCCAGCAGTCGTGTTGGCTGCGAGGANCCCACCACCCCCGAGCCTGGAAGGTTGCCAAAGTAACTGGTCCGCCAATCTAAGCAAAAAGACAAGAAAGCGGAGATTTATCTGGGAGCGTCAAAAGACAAACTTATGTTGGTGGTGGTATCTAGAACGGATCAGTTCCAGACAGACAAAGAGAAGAAATAAAAAGGATAGTAATAATACAGCGACGCCCCCTTCCACCACCTGTCGACATCCTCTTCGATTTAGTGCAAATCAAGGCTTTCGGGAATGCCCGCATCGCCCGGGCGCCCTTCTAACCCGGTCCTCCATCCAGTGTGTCCACCCAGTGTGTCCAAACCCAAAATCATCGCGCATTTGCTTGCTCGGAGTGCTCCGATCGAGATCAACCTCCTCCTATGTTCCCGACGTCTATCCAGAACGCCACCCATCCCCAAGGAGAAAACCCGATCGTGTACGTCTCAACAACAATATCCTTTCATAGACGATATGTGCAAGAAGGGAATCCCGCAGCTCTGTAATCAGCCTCCTACTCTTCATTCAGGGCCCCCATCATCCCGTTGCTCATCCCGTTGTTCCTCCCCTTTCTCGCCCCCAACTTCAACATACTGAGCCTTTTCTTGACTCCGCCCAGCCTCGGCGTCCCAGCACCTCCGGGGCTCTCCCGCTCTTTTTCCATCGAATCGACCGGCGTGCCAGACAACATGCGCGTATCATAGCTGCCACGGCTGCCGCCTCCAGAGTCCGTTACCCAGTCACTGGCATCTGTGTTCGACTTCGACAGCCGTCCATTAGACACATGCGTCCCGTTGCTCACACTCGATGAGATATGATGCCCCGCCTTCGGCTGCTGGGTTTCGTACGAGTACGCGCGGAAGAAGCTCGTTCGGCGTGACTCCTGTGCCTTGGGGAGAGTCTCGTCAACCTCAATGATTGCATGTTGCCCGCCGTTCATATGTGCAGATGGGGGATGGTGCTGTTCTCTCTTTCGTCCTCCCAGGAAACTCAACCGTGCGCCGCGGCTTTGTCGTAGAGTCACCGGCTGAATAGTGGTCACTGCAGCTGTCCCGTTGGCGGACGCATTGCTGAAGCTATGCTGGTGACCCTTCGGAGTAATGGGACTCACAACAGCCGGCGACATTGGCTGTTGGTTGTCACGAGCTGGCTGTGGCGGGGTGAATGCCTCAATTTCCGGAGCAAAAGCCACCTCAAAGTCTGAAGCGGTATTAGCAGGAGGTACACGATGGCACGGGTCATCAGGTCAACTTACGTCTATGCAAATCCTCATAATTCTTGGCAAGGATTTGATTCGAGCTCTTTGAGAATGTGGCCAGGCACCGCTTGATCATGATGGCATGGTCGATAAGTGCCATCTTGATCGCACTCTCCTGCGGACTCAGCTCGGGCGGCGGCTGCTCCTCCATTGACTGCGCATCGAGGTCATCGATGTCTTCGTCACCGTCGTGCGATGCAGTATCTGTACTGGGTTGCGTGCCGGGGACCAGCTGACGATAGACCACAACGCTGTTCTCCGAGTCTGGGTTGACGCTGATGCCAATGGCATCGACAAGTAATTGAGCAACCTCATCGCTTTTGTCCCCATCGACGATCTTCTTCTCCACAGCCGTCATCTCTTGTGTTTTGCGCACAATGCGCTCCAACGCTGCCTCCTTAGCGTCGAGATGAATGTCATCCCTCCCCACGATCTCGCTGCGACGCAGGATCGTGGGAAACGGCTCAGCGGTGTAGTACACGACCTTCTCTGCGTAGTGTGTCTCAACAGGTCCGCTGGTGTGCCTTTTGGTCGAGATCGAGAACTTCTGTGGGTGGGCGGAGACGATGTAGTCCCGTATAATCTGCGGTACTCTAGCCCGCTGGAAGACGTGATGAGACAGATCGCGGTGCGGGCTGACAGACGAGACGACCAGGAACTGTCCTTCCACATCATCAATGTTCTCGCTAGTCACGATCTGAGCCGATGGGAATTGCTCCTGGATGCGGTCTGTGAAAGCTGATGCGCGCTCACTCGGCCAACCTTCATATATGTACTCCTTGTCCCTGAGGTTGGTCGCGAACCCGAGGCCCTTGAACACGACTTTGTAGTACTTCGGCACCAACTTTTCGCTCTTGGCAATCGTCTCGTAGATCGTGGCAACCGCCCTCTGAGTTCTAGCCAGCTTGGCGAAGTCGAACACGTTCGATTCGTATTGTGCCTCGAGCTCTTTGTAGGCAGCAAGCGCACTGCTCCACGCTTCGCCATCCTCGAAGTACTTGATCATGTCGAAGTAGATTCGTTCTTTCCTTTCAAACTGTGACTGAGGAGGATACTCAGGATCAGTGAGTGCAGGCACGGTCTTGATCGGGTCCCAGTCGTAGAGGTCGGCATGTAGACGCAAGGCTAGGCCGGCTTCCGTGTGATTCCTCAATCCTGCCTGTAGATCTGCCAGTTGATGCACGTAACGCACGAAGATTTCTTCCTTCTGTATATCACGCAGGAATTCCATCAGACGCAGGCGATTGATGAGATTAGAGGCTTCGCCGGAGCCATCTCCGCCGTGCACCGCAACCAGCAGGTCCAGGAACTCGTCGACGGTCGCCATCAGATCTCGGATAGCAGCATAGAGTGGCTCATCTTCTCCCTCGGCCAGTGGCTGGAACCTCTCCAGAAGCTCACCGACGAAGAGTTTCTGGAGAATGCTTTCGGTCACAGGCTTTGACTTGAAGTATGCATCCAGGCTGTCGATGATCTCGGTTTGTACGATCGAAAGGTCCTCGCTGAGTGTCCACTCGCTTACAATCATCGTTTGCAGGACCTCGACTGCCATCTTCCGGAGCCCTTCGTGCACACTCAGACAGAGCTCAACGATCGGACCCACGAGGGTGGGTACGTATTGAACTTGATAGCCGCCCATCCTGGTCAGCCCGTAGCGTTGTCTCTCATCCTGACTTGTGTCCCAACCAATGGCCTCCCATGTTCTCCGCAGTAGATCGGCACCATGCTCACGGACGTCTCCCGCAATTTTCCAGACTGCTCGTCTTTTCTGTTCCGGAAAAGTTTCCAGCGCAAGCGACGGGCTACCAACCAACTTCAGCAGAGTCGTGAAGAACCCCTTCCACAGTTCAGTGTTGAACGTGTCCGCTTCATCGGGTTGCGGAAGGAAGCTCTCCAGGAGGATGCCCGACAGATAATGCAGTGTCCGCATGGTGGACTTGTGATGGTAAATATAGACACTAAGCCAGTCGGGTGGGAAAGCCTCGCCTTGAAGGATACTCATATGCACGAGGAGCATGTTCTCGAGCACTAGGCCAAGATCGTCATCTGTCAGCTCCAACTGCATGCCGCTAGGCGAGTTTGCGAGGGCGGAAAGGACAGCGGATAATTCGACGAGAGCTTCCTCGACCACGACGTTCTCCGAAGTGGGTTTCGATGGGAAAGGATAGGATGTGGGGAACAAGAGAGAGAGACCGCTCTTGGATCGTTGAGGCGCTGCCTGGATGCAGAGGTACGATTCGATGATTTTGGGTATGTAATCCGGTATCTCAGGCCCGAGGTGATCAACCTGACTGGCCAGAATCGAACAACAGAGACGAACTTGGTCCTTCCACGAATCCGTGACTTCTTCTGTATGTCCCCAGTGAGGCGCGATCCACCTGACGGTATTAGCGCTCAGGGCAGATCTTTGTTCTGCGTGTGAGAAGATGTCGAGTTTGGCGTAGTTGATGATGAGAATAAGCTTGTATAGAACCAGCTTGCCCTTAACAAGCGCGCACGAGTCCATGAAGTCGATGGCTATGTGGAGGATCTCCTCGGTTGTCAACAGCCCAGAAAGCTCGGGGAGCCAGGTATGAAAGTGCTGGACGGCCAGTGTCTGACTACCGACGAGGACAGGCGCAGTACTGCGCATCATGGAATCAAGTGCTTTGAAAATGCTGCGCAAGTTCCGCGTGAAGCCTGGATTGCTACCAGTAATACCAATTCCGGCTTCCTTGGCTTTTTGTTGACCGCGGCCATGGGTGATGAACTTGAGTATGTGACGAACAACTTTGAATGTGGCCCTGAGTTTCCGTGCTGTTTCCGGTTCGGTGGGCTTCTGCAAGAGCCGCGTGAAAGATCTAACCAGACATGGGGTCGCGAAGGGGTAGTTGAACTGGCTTTCAGCGTATTGATCCACAAGAGGCGCAATATTGAAGCGTCTGTCGTGAGTGATGTCCAAGACCCGAATGAGAGCCGTGAAAACCAGGTCCTCATATTCGTCATTGCCTGACCACTCGACGAGGATGCCAAAGAGCGAATCGAGTACATCGTTCAGTAGCTTGACGATCTCGATCTCATCGACGAAGATGAGTTCTTGCAGTAGAGTTGGGATCTCGGCCCGCTGCCGCTCCTTCCATTTCAACAGTGCCAAAACCACACGGTCCTGGGAGTATTTCGTACTGCAGAGGTAAGTTTGCAGTTTCAGAATCGCCAGTGGGCCCGTGACGTCCGCCGAGTGGCTCTTCGCGCCCCATTGCAGTGTCAGATATCCTCCTCGACCCGCCGGGCCCGCTTGCGCGGTCGCCGTGTACTCATCGAGCTTGTACAGTAGCAAGCCGTGTGTACCATCTCTGACAAACGCTTGCTGATCCCACAGCGGCAGATACGCAACTGCGAAGGGCGGATTGGGTATGTTGGCCAGGAAGATGACCACATGGGCGCTAGAGACGTCCTCGTCCTTCAAATTCAAGCGCAGGGTTTGTCTCCACGGTTCGCCAGCCTCCACTGCAGTAGACTTCCAAGCATCGAGACCGTCCGAATTGGCAGATGGGAAAATGGAGCCCTCGATCAGCTCACCAGATGGTCCCCGTACCTCCAGAGTGACTTGAAGGTTATTTCCGGGGAGGTTCTGGGGCATGGAGATCGCACTGCCGCCAAATCTCGACAATAGCGTTTGCTTGGACAACACCGTCTCATCGAGGGTGATGTAAATATCAGATCTTGGTTTCGTTGGTGCTCCCGAAAAGCCTATCTTTTTTGTCTTGGATATCCCCGAGAGCAGGGTGGGAGTCGCCTTGATAAGCACATCAGAGTCTGGATGGTCGAAAGCTTTGAGGCGTACTTGAAGTCGTTCTGCGTTTCTCGACTTTTCGTACTGTCCAGAATCGGTATCAAGCAATTCTCGGATCAAAGGGTCCCATTCGTCGCCGCTCTCTTTTTCCGAGATCCATCTCGAGGATGACGTCCATATGTCGACCACCTGCTCCACTTCCTCGTCTTGCTTCATGATGGCATTTAATCGCAAGCACCCGACCCCGACGAGGCGGTCGACTATGGTGGTGGCGGAACCATCGCTCGAGGTTTGCGAAGCTTTCGAGTTAGCAGTTCCCGGCGGTCGGGTCCCATCTCTGCTCTCAGACGTGGCGCTGGACAAGGGCCTGTCTTCTGCGTTCTCGTCAAGTTTCGCCATGGCGGAACTCCGTGACGAAGCCGATCTTGCGCTCTTGCTCGCCCACATCAGGCTCCTCCGCACGGACTTGTGTCCACCCGACAGGGGCGGCCTCGAGGCGTTGCTGGAATGGGCTGCGGACTCTCGTGTGTAGGAGCCAGAGCCAGACCTTGAGCGTGGCTTGTTCGTGGTTACCTGCTCGGCAGAACGGACCTTGACCACGAGGTAGATGTCTGAGTCCACCGAAGGCGCAGTGCCGATATCTTGAGGCGACAGATCTGTGAAGAGCGTTCGCGTATATGCCTGGGCCCTCTTCCCCAGGGTAGCCATCGCACCTTCTGCTGGTATCTCGATGAGGTAGCACTCGGACAGTTGTGTGAGGAACCCACCGACTGGTTTCCGGACCAGGTAGAGGAGCAGACTTGTGGTCCCGCTCACCATACCGGCGAAGCTTCGCACATCCACGAGCAGATGGTGCAAGGAAGTCAGCTCCACCACCGGGCGTGGAGGCTCATTCAGCAGGCTCATGATCGACTGCAACTTGGTGACCTCGACCACGGAATCATCTGCGGTGAGAACACGGCCCCTCTCTTGAGGATCGCGCACGATGACTTCTCCGCCACACAGTTTGTTCACGCGCACAAGGTCCCAGACCGTCTTCTCGCGCAGATGCGTGTACTCCCAAGAGGTAAGCACATTGTGCAGAAACTGCTGCCTCGCAAAATACAGGGCGGTGACAAGCTGGGACAGGTTGTCCAATCGGGGATACTGGCGCGTCAGGAGGAGCTCGTGGAGGTTAGTGGAGTGCCACTCGCGCAGGCAGGAAGCAATCTCGTCGATCAAGGGCTCCGAGGCGGAGGTGGGCGTCTCGTCGCCGATTTTCAGCATGGGCACGGGAGCCTGGGGTCGCGGGGCGTCAGGGTCCCGCTCGACCGGGATGGACAGCTTGCCATCTGTGTCGAACGGAACGTCCTTTGTCCATTTCCTAGATTTTCTAGCATCGACGACCAAACCACCCTTCGCCGAGTCCGCGCCGGGATCCTCCTCATCCCCATCGCTTTCGTCGGGGTCGCCTAGGACCTCGCGTACCTCGACGCAACTCCGTGGAAAGATGCCATTGTATATGCGGGCCTCGAGGGTCTGGCCCTTGACGGAGGTTAGCCCAGCGAGTAGAGAGGGCTGTGCGACAAGATAGCCACGCAACCAGTTCCCATCCGGGGTCTCCTCTATGATGTACAGCTCATCGCCGAGCTCGAGGGGGAGGTCTTGGGGCTCTTGCGGAGCGAAGGGATATGTCGCTATAGCGAAGGCAATGCGAGGCAGGGGTTGCCAGGGCATGTTGACGTGGACGACATGAAGATGCCAATTAACCGTGTCCTATGTCGACAAAGGCGTTTCTGTGTCGAATTGGCCAAGACAGCCGGGGGGGTGTGAGTGACGAAACACAGACACACAGAGGAGCGTGCGATTGCGCGTGCGGGTGCGGGGCCACGTTGTATGCGCGCGACGGGGTGCGAATGTTTGGCTCGGTTAGGTAGACGGGTAGGTTTTGGTGATGTGTGCGGACCTCGTACTTTGTACAATCGACTGCTGCGACGAGGTGAGTGTTTTCGATCAGAGCCATCGGATGGGCGCAGGAGGGGCTGCTCACGTCTTTGCTCACAGCGTCGAAGCTGCCGTACCCCCAACACGCGAATGGCGGCGCATACAGTCTGTGTCGGTAGTCGGAATGTGGAATGGCATGGCCGAACAGAACAGCATTCGTCGATCGTGTGTGTGGTCGCCAGGCAAACTGTTGGCGAGAAAGGGGTGGATCGGTCGTCGGAAGGTGTATGTATGTATGTATGTCGATGATGTCGGCTCGGATTGCTGGTAGTGTAACACGGCGGGTGACGTGAGGGTGACTCGCCAGAAGGAAGAATTGTCGTTCACCAACCCAAGGATTGTGGCTGCTGCACTGCTGCACTCAATAGGGATGGACACACGGGGCCTGGGCTCTGGAAGAATATCCACGAATATCGAACAAATTAATTTTCCGAGTTGGTACCTGGGTAAACTGGGTCTCCTGATAGCGCGGCTCCTCCAGTTGGAAAACCAGTGGGCCGGGAGCTAAACTCGGCTGGGCTCTAGCAGTGGCAGCCCCTGGCAGGTGGCTGATGAACCGTTCCAATAGTGTGGGGACCGTTCGAGCCCTATAAGTAGCGTACATAGTCGGTAGGCAAGGAGGTACAACGTATCGCCACCATTGCCACCAGTATACATACCACCACCACCTAGCGTGAATGGTTCTCGCTGCATGGCAGTATGGACAGGCAGCTATAGGTAGGTGGGTTGGTATAAAGGGGACGACACAAGCACAAGCCAAAATATTCCCGATGATTCGTATAACATGTCAAATGAGCGTGTACGACCAGGTGATACGACATGTACTGTATTGTACCGTGCCGTATCGAACCTACTGCCTAGTACCTGCTCCACCAAGCACTCGCGGCATCCGCACCAACAACTTCGATTTCTGATTTGATCGCCCGACTTATTTCGATGCTAATTTTCCATGATATTATCCATAATATGATACAGGGAGAATGGTGGGACGCCCCATGATGATATGAGGACACAACCTGTTTGGGCAAGCCATGGCGCACTCCGTATTTTTGCTATAGGTAGGTAGTCGGTCGTCGTCCATCAGGAAAGTCTTCACATGGGAAAACTACCCTAGGTACCTGGAACTGAAAACCATCCGAAGATGGCTCCAATATGATCGTCCGATAAACTGAGAGCCAAGCCCATTACGAGCCCGTGATGAAAGCAGACTTCACAAAGCTCGAGTTGCAGACCGATATGGCACTTCAGGTGTGAGGCTGCTGGACCAATCAATGTCTGTGACGGGACGATGCACCTCAAACCTAGTTTTTTAGTAGGCGATCGGCCACTGCACATAGGCCTATGCGGGCTGTCCTACATCGAATAGGAAGCCTGCCATGACTCTTGCAACAGTACCTATAAGGCTGTGTGGGCCGGCCATGGAAGGTGTTCATGACTAGGTAGGTAGGTATCTAGGTAGAAGGCAGTCACCCTTCATTCACTACCCGATCCCTTGCTAGACGAGACAGGAGCAAGCCAAGCCAAGCCTACCGATTAGGTACCACGGACCCTAACGGAGCCTCGAGACCGCCCTGCTCCGGACCCCGTCGGCCGCATCGCTCTTCCTAGACAACAACCGTCAGCAACACGCCCTCGGCCTCCACCAATCCAAACCGCACAATCCCCCCCGCCCCCACCGACACATACTCCACCGTCTCATTTCCGATCTTGTCACCCGTCGCCACATCGAACGTCACCCCCGACACATTCACCAGACTCTTCGCATTCGTCCCGGGGCCTTGCAGCCTCACCACCTCCACGCTCTGGCCAGCCGACCACGACGTGCCCACGCTCATGTTGTAGCTCGCCCTCGTGCCGTTGCTGAACACCGTGCCGTCCGTGCTGCTCAGCGTGGACGGGTTGCTCAGGCCCTCGGTGCCATTCCACACGCCCATGTCCAGAAACACCAGCTTCGCGAGCGCACCCCCCCGGTAGAGCGCATACCCGCTCAGATCACTGCTGTTGGCCCCCGGCAGCGCCGCGATCCCATACGCCGCCTCGCCCTCGTCCAGCCCCTCCACCACCTTGGCGACAAAGTAGTGGCTGTAGAAATTCGCCCGGATCCCGCCCGCGAGCGTCTCCTCGTCCAGCACGTACGGCGCCGGCGTGAAGGCCGAGTACTGGCTCTGCGCCCCGAGGTGGAAGTACACCTTGGGCATGCCGAGGCTCGCCGCGAGGAGGACGTAGTCCACGCTCCACAGCGCCGCGCCGAAGGTGTCGCTGATGCCGCTGCGCCCGCTGCAGCTCACGCTGTTGGTCTCGCCCAGCACGAGCGACGTGTTGGCCGCGTCCGCCGCCGCCACCTGCGGCACGTACTGGGACACGTTCAGCCACAGGGTGGTGTGGTTCGAGAGGAGATCCAGACGCATGCGCAGCCAGCGCTCCGTGTCGCACGTCGACTGCGGGTAGAGGTGCACGGCGTACGTCTCGATCACCTGGTGCGAGGGATCAACGAGCCCGCCGCGCGTGAGGTTGATGATGTCGAAATCATCCACCTCCACCTGCTGGTCCGGCACCCCTGGTTGAGTGTTAGCACCCTGCGGCGGAGACCGGGAGGGCTTCGTGGCAAAAGAAGAAAGAGGTAGCTACCTACATGGCGGATCTGCAAACGACGCCGCTTGGAACTTGGGCGCCTTCTCGCCCGCGGCGGTGTACCACGCCGCACTCATGATGTTCGCGGTCAGGTCGTCGAACTGCGGGATGTACTCGGCGACGCCCCACCCGGGCGCCCGCCAGCTCTCCCCAACAAAGTGGTCAACCTCGTTGCCCAGCTCCAGCAGGACCAGCTTGTCGCCGAGCGCCTCCCAGATGGCCTCGGCCTCGGCCTGCGCGTTGGCCCAGCTGCTAGCATTGTCTGCAAAGTTCAACGCGTAGATGATGTCCGTCCCGGACGGGAAGTAGTCCGCAAAGGAGGTGAACCAGTCCGCCGTGATGTTGCTACACACGCCGTAGTTTAGCCATTACCCTTCTTGACGACCCCTGGTCCCTTTTTTGGCTGGAGGAGGAGGAGTCTGTCTGCCCCCCCCCACCCCCACCACAAGGCGATCCTATCTATCTGCTGGAGACACAGATTACTCACAACTGGCCCGTCCCATTGCTAACCCCCCCACCGGCTATGCTCGCATACAAGGTCGTCTCATCGCTCGTCGTGCCCCCGATCCGGACCGGCGGCGGCTTGCCCGTCACATCCGCCACCTCCTGGAGGAGCGTCGTCATGAGGCTGCTGTTGACGTACGAGCTCAGCCAGACGGGCTCGACCGAGTAGCCATCTCCATCCCACGAACGTATGTTAGCGATTACCCAAGAAAGACAGGGAATTTGGCAGCACATGTCTCGGAAGTCCTGTCGGGAGCTTCTTCCTGCCCGAGACTGCCTTATGAGACTTGCATTTTTGTTTGCACGCTGGGGCAAAACGCAATGCATATCTGGTCATTCAGAGAAGAGAGGCGTATGAGGAGCAAAGAAAATTCCGAGAAGACTTCCGAGACCATGCTGACCATTTCCTAGAAGGGGTTGACGGGGAAGAGTG
>MUZH01003639.1:0-18681 GCA_003012965.1 Juglanconis oblonga
GTCTACAGCTCAAGTAATGTTGGTCTTAGGGACAGCCAAAGCGGTATCTCGAGTGATGTATCCTTTCCTCCCTTCTCGATGTCGGTCCTGGAGGGTTGAAGTGTCCACCTCTCAGCACACAAACAAAGAGACACATCGACCTGTCTGTCCGTCCCCAGTCATACGAAATACGCATCAGCCGCACGGCATGTATAGTACAAGCTCCAACGCATTAGATAGATAGGCGGATAATCCGCTCAACATGCAGCCGGCCAAGCGTGTACTCATCTGGAAGAACACATCCGCCAAGGAAAAGCCGAGTGGAAACAGTCTTGTCGTTGCCCACTAGGTAAGTACGAAGCTCAGCGGAACGACCGAAACGACTTATGCGCCAGCGGCGACGACGCAGCAGCCGCCGCCGCCGCTGCCGCCGAAGCAGCAGATGACACCGGCGGGCCCATACCCATACCTCCTCCACCAGCAGCAGGGGCAGCATTCGTTCTCCCCGTATACCGCATCCGCCCGCCGCGCATATTAGGCGTGTTGGCGCAGAACGCGCAAATGTAGACGTGGGGCCTGTCCTGAGGGGTGGGCATGTCGACGCACCGACCGTGGAGAAGGCAGTCGCATGAGTCGCTATTGAGCACGAGCGCGCTTGTCAGCATTTGTTTTTGTTTGTTGTCGTCATGCAGGTTTTGGCTTTGACAGAGGAGAGTGTGTGCACGCGCCACGCGCATAAGCTTCCGTGAGTAGATAGACGGCCGGGAGACGAGTAAACAGACATGATGAATAGCGTGAATCAAGGCGAGTCAATGTAGAAAATAAGAGGCGTGGGGAATGTCCAGTTCATGAGAAGAACGAAAGTAGGGAACATACCATTTAACCAAGAATACCCCATCGCCCACCTCGGGCCTGTTGCACACGCACCGCACCTGGCCCTGCTCCGTACTCTGCGTCGGCGACGTCGCCGGCAGGCTTGCCTCGGAGATCGTCGACGAGCTACTCCGCTGCCCGGGCGTAAATTGCTGTATGTACCCGCTGTTTGCTCCGCTACCGAGGGACGGAGGTGGTTGTTGACCGCTGCTCGGTCGTCTCGGGTTCCCTGCTTGCATCACTTTGCGCAGCTCGGCTGCCGCGTCACCTAGGCTGCCGCCGGTGGACGGTCTTTGCGGTTGCTGGTGCTGTTGGGGTGGGTCGACGTCCATGGCGTCGGTGTCCGCGTCCAGTTGGGGAATTCGGCTGAGGGAGGAAGGGCGGTCGCTGAATGAGCGGTGGCGCATGCGATTTTGGGAGAAGACGCTGCTAGCAGTAGGTGGGCGCGAGTTGCCAGAGGCTGAGCTCCTTGGCGGGTCTGGGAAGTTGAAGGATGTGTTGCGGCTGGGGATGATGATGGGCTCGTCGTCTGAAGAGGAGGAGTACTCCTCGTCAGAATCGGGGACCGGGGTTGGGACGGAGAGCGGCCCTGCCCAAGAGTTGCGTTGGGCGCTGCGCTGACTGCTGCTGATAGCGAGTGTAGATTCGAATTCAGGTTCAGGATCCAGTTCGTCGTCCTCATCTTCGATCGTCTCGGCACGCGCTCGGCCGTTCTCATCAATAACAAACTTGACTGACGTCCTCTTTGCACTCCTCGATCGTGCGAACAAATTAGATGCGTTTTCGGGAATGGATGTCAGGCTGACTAGACGGTGGTGATGCGACGATTTCAAGGGCGAGCGCCTACCGCCAGATGCTCCACCTTGCGTCTGCGGACGGCTGTTGCCCTGAGAGGCCGCGGGAGGATGAAAAATCGGCTGATGGATTGTCACAGGCCTAGCCGGAGCCAAAGCTGGCAGGACGTTCCGCCCACCGCCCACTGTTCGCTTGCCGCCTCGTGCGCTCTCGCTGAAGCTTCGTGACAAGCTCGGTCGCCCTGGCTTCTTCGTCGGAGAGATCGTCGGTGGACGACCGAGCTGTTTTGGTTGTAGGCTTTGGCCAGAGCCCGAGGCCGAGGCCGAGCCTGAGCCTTGACCTCCAGATCGAGGAGGTTCAGAAGCCGCCGACATGGGTGCCGTCGGCGCGACCGGTTCGATATTCATATCTGCTGTTGTCTGTTCCATATTCGCAGGTGCTGAAGACGTTGGGTGTGGTATGTTGTCCATTGACATGGACATTGACATGGGCATCGCATTGCTGTCCATGGCGGCTGATAATGGTGGTTGACTAAACAGCATACCGGGATCGACTCCACCGGGGCTGGCATTAAACGGATTATTGTCCATGGGCATTGGAAACTGGCCGAAGTTGTAGTTCTGGCCCGGAGACTGCATGTTCGGGGTTGACATGTTCCCCGTCTTTGGCGCAAGGGACCGCTCGCGCCTTGCCGACTGACTCTGTGGAAGATTCTGGTTTTGCTGTTGCGGAGAGGGTTGGACTTGCTGCTGTTGATTTTGCTTCTCTGGCTGCGCAACCATCCCCGTCT
The DNA here is from genome assembly GCA_003012965.1 of Juglanconis oblonga. Taxonomy (NCBI): domain Eukaryota; kingdom Fungi; phylum Ascomycota; class Sordariomycetes; order Diaporthales; family Juglanconidaceae; genus Juglanconis; species Juglanconis oblonga. The sequence goes on from MUZH01003639.1 coordinate 2,438, forward strand.
GCTGGAACATCTGGTTCGCCCTCCCCCAGTCCATCGAGTTCATCTGCCTGTGTGCTTGGTTCTGCGCGGGACTCTGGAACAGATCCGTACCGGCAGCGGAGAGGTCGACGTCGATAGCCATCCCGCTCGTATCCATATCAAATCCCCAGAACGGCCTCAGCCCAGTGATGGGCGGCGCAGTGGCCGGCCCCATTGGATACCCAAAGACATCCTCCGGGTTGCCCGTCACAAACGCGGTGTTGAGCTGGGGCTGTTGCGGCGGCGCGCTCGAGAAGTCGGGCTGCGGGAAGCCCTGGTTCTGCATATTGGCGGTCTGGGGCTTCGGCGCAAGCTTGCGCCCGCCCTTGGATGATGGAGGAGGTGTCGCGGTCTGGGTCTGTCTCGGCGCAAGAAAGGGCGACTTCGCAGCAGCACTGGAGACGCTGGCCCTCCGCGGCTTTTTGGCCGACCGCTGGCCTTGCTGCTGCGATGCTCGAGGCGTGGCGTTGGGGGATGACTCGGCGGTGGCGTCCTTGTGCGAGATAATTAGTGGACTAGGCGAGGAGGGCAGCCGCCGTGCAGGGTCGACGGGCGCGAGGGTGGCGGGATCAGCCGTGAAGTGATTCGCATGGGTTGCGATCTCGAGGGCGACCCTTTCGGTTGACAGCGGGCGCTTCTTGCCTGTGGACTGGGCCACGGGACTCAGCGGCGCAAAGAGGTTGAATGCGCCTCCAGAGGAACTCGCCCTGAGGTTTCCCGGGGTGGAGTTAAAGACGGAGTACTCCTCGGCAAACCGGGGCGTCCAACTGGAGGTCTCGTCAAGATGGTTGCCGCTTGGGTTCTGCTTGGGAGTCTGGAGAAGGGGACTCGAGTTGAGGGCCGATGGCGTTCGTTGCGGACTCGGCGGCCGAGCGTTTGGATCACCAAAGCTAGGGGGAGGAGGCTGTCAGCATACTGCGGGGATGGGAGGAATATTGGGGGGGGGGGCAAAAACGACGGTCTTTCCCATGGGGTAGCGCAGGTCGGTGAGGGAGCCCGCCATACCTGGTTGCTGCCTGCTGTTCGCCAGCACTCATAGCAGCTTTAATTCTGGCCTTGTCTTGTTTGCTTTCCCCGAGAACATTACAATACGTGGTGGAAGAGCATCGGAAGAAGCCAAACAAACTCGAAGCTTGTGGTATTCGTCCGGCCTTATGCCCCGATATGCCGGGCAAACGGCGCCTATAGGGGGGGTTGACGCGGTGCTCCCGGACCGACGGTATTGGAGGGATCGATCGAAGTCGGTGCCAACGTTTCAGACAAGAGGTTGTTTTAGCGTTGCGTATCACTCATTCTTTTATCAGTGAAGTCGTGATGGGCTGGTAGTCAAGGGAAACACCAAGGGAAACACCAAGGGTGATCATTATATGGTGCACAGAGAGACCGGAGATGCTGCTGTGTCTTTTGGACGCTCACCAGCAGGTCAGTTCAACGAGTCCCGTCGACAACAGCACAGGTAGTAGGCAGTCAAGACAGACAGAGAAGACGCTTGTAGAAACTTCAAGGGATGACCAAGGAATCACCGGGTATCAGGCAAGACAGCAAAGAAAATGGTCATGAGAAAGTCGTTTGTCAGAAGAATCCAAAGTCAGACCGGCTACTGTGCATTGCCGTACCAACAGGCAGCTCCAGCAGGTTGTAACCAATCCTGGGGCTGGATGACATGGCAGGCGGGATCGCTAAAGGTGGTTTTGGCTCGGTTTCCGGTAGGGAAATTTTTCGATGGAGTCTGTGAGCTGAATGTGCAGACTGTGCAGCGTGGTGTTGGTGCATGTCTGTGGGTACTGGTACTCCGACGACGTGAGCTTCCTGATTCCGAAGCGCCGGAGTAGGGGCGGCTTGTCTCCCAGCAGGCGAATAAGACCTCTGAGCCACCCTCTCTCCTGGTCTTGAGGCTCTCGATCGGTCTGACGACGGTGTACATGGCTAGCTACACCAGACGGATCAAGGTGTCACGAACGATACAAGCAGACTGGCGAGTGAGAAAGGGAACTTTCCACGTACAAGAAAGAGTACCTGGCACGGCAGTAACGGTGGGGCGGCTAAGCAAGCGAATGTACGGCTGCAGAAAAAGCAGCTAGCGACGCGAGCTGGGGCTCACGACGTAGGGACGGAGGACACTAGGAACCTCGTTCACGAGAGTTACCAGTGGTCGCCCAAGCCAAGATCCTGAAAGGTTGAGGACCCCAGGAGCCTGCCAGGAGCCTGGTAGGTGGAACGAGCGTCCTTCTAAAGTTGTTCTAAAGTTACTACGACCGCCCGTGTCTCGAGAGTCTGGCCTCTTTGTCCCTTGACAGCTAAGGGCCGAGAGGAATGGGCCTGTCGAGCCTGGTTCTTCCGGATATTGCTTGCATACCGGAGTTAGAGTACGCCAGCCACTGCAAGGTACCGCACCGGGTTGTTGGATGGAAGCCAATGCTCATTATGACTATTGGTGGATCCTCTGGGCGTCATCGTTCGTTGGCCGACAGTTCCAACCAACCTTTCTGTGTCTTTTGGCTAGATGCCTCCCGAGGAAGAATTTTCTGCACTCGCACTGGCTGGCGTTAAGAGCTGCTATGGTACTGTAGTATCATGACCGTCCTGGTGGGGCCGAGCTTGTCCAGACGAGCCGGACAGGCCGGACAAGCAGAGAAGCTCGCAAGCAGCTGACAACCATGACCAAGAAAACAGACGCCACGAAATGTGGCCTCGAGCTCTGTCATGCCTGTGAATGTCCTCGGATGGTCACAGTGGATACAGACGAAACCTGCCGTGAGGCTGTGAATCCATGAGGGCGCCGAACCCAAGAGACGCCATTTGATTACTGACCGGGCATCTGCAGAGTGTGAGTCAACTCCACAGCATGCAGGAGCGCGCGGATCCAAATCGATTTAGGATACGATGAGGCCACTCAGCACGCCGCCTCCCATCAGGCTGGGTCATCACACTTGGATCAGCCTGAGAAGTGACATCGCGTGCAACGTGCTGGAGGTGATGGCACGATTTTGATATGTGAGGCTGTTAACACGGTGGAACTTCTTATTCTGGAAGCCCTGGGCGGACTGCCCGTCCCTGGACGTTTTGATGACGACTTCCTTCGTACAGGTTTGCGAGGTTGTCAGCTGCCTGACACTATTGCGACGCAATCTCCGACCTTGATCGTGCCAGTCAAGGCTGCATCTCAGACATCACTTCAGGTGCTACTACTGCCTTGCACTTGTCCAACGAGTGAGGGCGTGCATGAACGGTGCTGTGCAAGTTCTTGATCGATTCCAGGGGCTCACTTCCACCTGTGCAGACACGCCCACGAGGTCCCAATCTCGGAGAGGCACCTCCTAGGTGCTGCAGCATGGTCTTGTCCTGCATCCAACACAGGACGATGGCTGAGCAGGAGATAAGGCGTCATGTGTGTCTCTTGGATGGGGGGCACGGTGGGCACGATGGGCTATTGACTGCGAGCTGCGAGCTGGGAGCTGCAAGCTGCAAGCCTCTTGAGCCAATGAGGCAGGCAGGGCGAGATTGTCCTCGTGCAGGTTCCTGCGTCGACGCGGGCGGCCGACGCATGTCTGTCGAAGCGCTCAGAACCTCAGACGATCCTTCTGGGGGCGGGCTCCACTCCCTCGCAGCTGTGTTAAAGTGCTTGCAGATGGAGATCACCACGATTGGCGGGCTGCGACGTGTGAAGCTGCAGTTGGATGGAGTGGCTCCATGGCAATTCATGGCATATTCATGGCAGTTCATGGCTGTTCATGGCTGTTTGGTCAGCTTGTGACGATCTTGTGGTCGAAGTCAATTTCCGACGTCGTGACGGAGTCGGAAGTCTTCACAGGCGGCGGCTGGCAGAAGGCTGACAGGCCTGTGCCATACCCACCTAGGCCATACCTACCTAGCACGTCCAGGTAGGTAGGTAGGTAACGACCCAGGTACCTAACTTACGCTGGCACGGCGAGTAGATCCCTAGGTATGATCAACGATTGCTGGAACCAACATTCGAAGCCAGCACGTCCAGGAGACGCGTAAGGGCTCTCTCTGCTAATGGCATGGAGAGCGGGATTATAGTTTCAAATCAGGCAGGTCAGCAGCAGAGATGGTGGTGGCCAAGTGGCTTGGAGTAGCTTCAGCTCCCCAAGAACCCGGCGTCCCATAATCGAGGTCGTGAAACAGGGGAAGACGTCGGTGGGAAAGGTAAGTCGAGCCCGTGAGCACCCCGGCTCTGGTCCATGATTGGTCAGTCGCCAGATGACCCCTCTCCCAGGGCTGAAGAGCCAGAGCCCCGCGTCTCGGTCTTGCACCCTCGACACAACCCAGCCAGCCAGCCCAACCGTCAAGAACAAACCAGACCCGCGCCCGCCGCTTCCATTCGAATGAACCCTTCCCCGAGACATATAGTCGATTGGGCAGCAACATCCCTTCCCGCCCGCTGGCGAGCAAGTTTGGACGCCGTAACACGTCGACGTCGACCACTCGCCACGTCCAAGGACACACCCTTCACACTTGCGCGACATATTTCCTAGAACGGCTCATGCCAAACCTTCACGTTGACTCATCGCTTGGCTCGAATCTCCCGCCAAGTCTGCTTGCCAACTCACACTGCCACATCTCACAAGACGATCCAAACTAGCCCCGAAGTTCTCGTGGACCGACCATGACAGAAAGCTATCACAGCATCACCCAAGACTCCCTCCTTCCGGATCCAGATCCAGATCCAAGTCCTACAACATCTCCAACGTCATGGACGAGCAAGGCCTCGCATGAATCTGGGAGATGAGGTGGTTGCCATGCTTGCTGGGGTTTCCCGTGTCCCACGCGCCACGCTTCCGCATTCCTGCCATGCCTTCGGGAAGCAAATCCGGGACCGAATGTACACTGCCCGCTGTCGACGAGGAAATCGCGCTGGCGACGGCCAAGGTAGGCCCGAAGCAGGTTTGGGAACTGGCATCGACGACATGGTGTTGACGACATGGTGTAGTAGGTGGTTGTCGCCATCTTCGCGCACCGTGTCCCGATCAAGACACCATCGCGCCTCGTAGCCACAAGAATCCCGCCGAGACGTCGTCAGTGCCCGCGCGCCTCGTTTTTCCATCGTCTTCGAGAAGGCGACTAGCATGCCCGCAGGCCCGCAAAGTTGCGAAAACCCGACCTTACGGCCGATCCATTACGCACAGATGGACACTTGACAGCCTCGTCCCCCGGTGTCGTGTTCGTCTCTTCGGGTGAGCGCCCGGTTTGTGTTTGTGCACGCTTGACAGCTGGGGCTGCGTTATGCCATCAGCCTTACTGCATTCATGCGACGTCTGATAGTTTCCTCTTTGGATCTGGCTCTGTCCTGGCTTCCGCGGCGCTCCGTCCCCCCCTCCTCCTGGTCGTCGGTAGATCGACAACATGCACATGCCTCTTGATGAACTCCCGAGTTCGGGCCTTTATTGTTCGAACCGCAGTGATGCCCTAGTCACCCCTCGGAGGGCATCGCGAGCTGGGCCGCCGATTGTGTGTGCGTCCGTGGCCGTTTGGAACTGCTTGATTGCCGTCACCGGGACTGCCGAGGATTGCGCAGATACGATTGGCATCCCGAGCTCCCCACGATATCCTTGCCACCCACAGCCTGTACTCAGTAGGCAAGGTGACAGGATCTACACATGGGACTGGATGGCCCGACGCACGCATTCGGACAAGTCCACCAAGTTGGGGTCCGGATCTGGGGTCCGGATCTCGCGGGCGCGCGGGCGCGCGAGGCTGACTAGCCGCTGACCGATACAACATGAGCAGAAGGGTTCGGGTGCCTACCTCGACAAGCTTCCCCGGCCTCGGCACGAGTCAATTCCTATATCCCACCCCTCGCTTGGTAATCCTGGGGTTGCGACGAGCTGTTCGCTTCCGGTCCCGTCGCACGGCTGGCCTTGCCCCCCACTCTCCAGGCCATTACCAATGACTTGTACAGTACATCCACGGAACGAGGCTACACACTGCTACCCTGGCCCCTGGCCCACCCTCCCCCTAGGAAAGCCCCAAGATCCAGAAACCATTAACTCGGTAGGGAACCATCGACTTTGCTTCCAACCAGCCAGTTGGCGCTCGGGATCAGCCCTGTGAATGAACGGTTCTAAGGCCGAATGGTGGAAAGCTAGAGAGGACGACTTGAAACTCTGGCCTTCGCGCTGGGCCAAACCTTCTTTCCCGCCTGGCGGGTTGGCGATACGTCGTTCGTGCCTCATGCTTTTGCTCTGGCCGCGAGATCTTGACGTGTACGTCATCTACATGTCAGCTTGTGGCTCCCATGGCAGTCTCCTGTCAGGGATTCTTTTTCCGAGTGTCGAAAGCGCGCGTGAGAGCCCTGCGATCATGGTGTTATGCTGTGTGGGTAAGGCTTGGGCGCTTCGCACCAGGTCTGCCTCCCACACCAGGCCCTCCTGATCAGGTCGAGCGAGCAGAACGCTTCAGAGAAATCTGCGGAATACTGCGGAAATCAAATAGAGAATCACCGGGAGAGCCTTCAGCTATTTTGAAAATAGTGATATTGTCGCAGACAATTTTTTTCAATTCTCAAGACCTCGCCTCGCTTCGCCCGCTCTGATCCCAAAACCCATCCCATCCCGCCCCTGCCTAGTCCCTGAGTGGGTGGGTATCCTCCTCTTTTAGAGATAAATCCAGCAACCAATAAGAAAGACCCAGATAATCAATCGCCATGGTTGCGCCTCGCTTGCTTCTTCGTGTTCCTTGCGAGGGCAAGAGCTATCTAACTATTAGACTACCTAGGGAAAGAGAGAAAAACAGGACGGAAGAGATGTTAAGAACAAGGAGGACAGAATATGAACAGGATGAACTGAAGAGTAAAGTTGGTTGAAGGATAGGATAGAAGGGAATGATCGTGAAAAGTTGGATAGAAAAAGAAAGAAAAAAGTGAATGGAAGGCAAAGCAACAATGCGGAACAAGGAAATAGGGAAGGGGTGTTTCGTTCGTTCGCTTTTCTTCCTCATCAACATCGTTCATTTCTAGGTCATGAACCTCCGTTTAAGACAGACTTGAGATATCCAATGCATGCAAAAACTCGATGAAAAAAGTAAAATGGTGGTTTTTGTTGTCGTGGTTCGAAGACTGGAAGGAATTGCGCGAGGGGACGAAATTGTTCTGTTGGTTGTGCGAGGACGTTGCCCTGTTTTCGTGCCCCTAGCGTTTTTCCCGTGGCCAGTTCTTTTTTCGTCGTAGCAAACATGGAAAAGCAGTTTGACCCAACCCAACCCCAATGCTGTTCTATGGTATCCCTTGATCCCGGTGACTTCCCATCATCCTATGACACGTATGCGAAAAAGAAAACGGCAAGTGACGAAAAAGTCGAGCAAGATTGGAAGGTCGTGGCGTGTACGTGCGTCTCTGAGCAGGAAATTCGGTCGGCAAGACTCGTAGTGGTGGAGAGCTGGGTGTCCATAGGCCCGAGGAGTTGGATAGTGATGCAGCTCAGATCATGTTGGTAAAGCTATCCAGCGGATTGTCCCTCTGGTGCGCCGGAGAGGAGACTTGGATCTGGAGGTGTGCAGGAGCGGGAGGGGGGACCATGGATTGCTGGTAGTGATGCTGATGCTCCGGCTGCTGTGGGTGGGACGTGACGTTGCGTGCGGTTGTCGGTGTGGTCGAAGAATTGTTTATCGACGATGGAGTCATCTGCGGCGTGATCGGGTTCTGGACTTGCGGCAGCGATTGACCCGGCTCCACCTTAGGTCTCGCCGTGGTTGATGCCGCCAGTCGCTGGTGGCTGCTCTCCCTCCTGCGCTTCGGAGCGTCCTTGATTTTGGGATGGGTGTGGCACTAAGTCCGTAAGTTAGCTGTTGTCGAATTTACCACAACTGGCATTATACATGATTTACCTTGTAAGCGTGGCGGAACCACGTCGTGCCTTTCTTCTTGGAGCTGACGAGCGCAATCCAGTCGTTGCAGCTACCGCAGAGCCCCTCCCAAACATCCGGGTTGCCATCCATGCGCCTCGTCTCCTGTGGCTCGTTGAACGGCTGCCCTGTCGCAGCGCTGATTCCATGGGTGAAACTCTTGTCGTACCAGAAGGCCGAGTTCTTCAGAACCAACCAACGTCCCGGCTTGCAGATACCACACCATCCCTCGCGCTTGTTCCCGTGGCCGCGCACCCACTTAGGCGTGTATAGATCACCATCAAATCTCAACTCTTGCTCGTGAGGCACCAAGTCCGGATCAGACGGGTTCATGTCCTCGGGAGGTGGTGGTATTTGCTCTTCGTGGAGAGAGGCGTACAGGTCTGGCGGGTCCGACAGGTCGGTGTAGTGACCGTGCAAAGAGTGAGGATCGGCATTGCTCTGTAGCATGCGGAATAGTCCATGGGAGAGCAGCGGAGGCGGATTCTCATAGTGGTGACCATGGTGGAAATCTTGCGACGGCAGTTGTGACGGCAACAGCATGCTGCTACGTTGGAAAGCGGCCGGATGAGTATGTCCCATATAAAATTGTTGTTGTTGGGTCGCTTGCAGGTTGCCGAAGTTCAGAGGCATCTGCTGGTTCTGGATCGTAGGCGAAGAATGTCTCGATGACATGCGCGGTCCATAAGCATCGGGTGTGTGCTGGTAGACGAAGGGTGACTGCCGTCGGTTTTGCATCGTTCCATAAGATCCCGTTGACCACCGCTTGTTGTTCCTCGACCCTTCCACACTGTAAGGCGCAGACCGCATTCCTGGTCGTGGCGACGGCGACGCACGTCCCCTGCTGTGTGTCCTCACAAGCTCCGATCGGCTCTGCGGCGTCATCCGCGGTGAGGCTACTGGTGACAATTGTGTAGACGACATCAAGGAGTTTCTGTTTGATGGAGGAGGATAGTCCGAGCTGAACGAGGGAGCATCGGAAAGAGCTGTTGAGAAGTCCTCGTAAGATGTCATGTCTGAGAGTCCACCGGACGTGGACAAGGTGAACGACGAGCCTGACATACGTCGGGGGTTAATTCCGTTTTCGAAGTTCATCGAGTCTCCATCTAAGGGCTGTCCTGGGTAGCGCAGATCAAGAATGGGGATAGCTTCATCGGTCGTGTAAGCCTGCCCGATGGTCATTTCGGGATCAATGCCGTGCATCTCGAGATTGTCCTCAATGGGCTTCTGCATCCATTGCCCTATCACTGCGGTCAGTTCGAGTTCGTAGAGCCTACTTGGGACGCCAGGAAAACACACCGTTTTCCATAGTTGTTGGCGGATAGAAATCTTGGTGGACTGAGATGGGCCTCGACGAGACAGTGTCGCTAGGAGTATGCTGCTGTTGCTGCTGCAGTGGTAGAGTTGACGAATCCCATGCTGGTAAGTTGTCGTAGCTCTCCTCCATGCAGTACGAGAAGCCTTCGTGAATTGTCGCCGGGCGCGGTCGCATGCCCGATGAAGTCGGCGTGGTCCACATTCCCTGCGGTGGTGCCCCCAGGCCTTCGGTCTTGACAGGCATCTCGCTTCCACTCATGTTCATAATCTGAGAATGCCGTCCAGTGGGCGTCGCGTCACGTCGGAATTTGTTGTTTAGATGGTAGGCGAATGAGGGTGATTGCACCTGGTGCCTCCTGTGTGTGTGTGTGAAGACTCGAGTAAGCTAGGAAAGGTTTATGGTCAAGTGATATAGGGTGGCCTACAGTTGGGCCTGACTCGGATCCATCACAGCAGAGTTGTTTTTTCGCATGCAAGGGAGGTCAGTATGTATATGTCAGGTACGGCCGGAAGCTGACATGTCATGGTTAGCATTCATCCACAGACGGAAGAGCAAACCTGGGCGAGGGGGGGATGGGTCGCTGGGAGGGGTTCCACAGTGCTAACGTGTCGATGAGTGTGTCATCGTATATCCTCAGGCGATCTTGTAACTTACTTGGATATGAGAGCGATCCCGAATCAAGGACAGGGCCACAGGAATAATCTCCGGTGTCGATGAGAGATGGGATGCTTGAACGGCTTTTGAGTTGTCAGGATGGGGGGAGGGAGATGCCGGGTTGTTAAGGAGCGCGTAGATCTTAGGATCGAGTATGGGTCGAGATCTCGAGTCAAGCAACCTCTGTGTGTGAAACAATAAAAAAGGAAAGAAGAGCCTCTTTGAAGACAAGACAATTCTTTCTAGGCGATCTGTTATCGATGTGATGTTGGGAGACCCGTGTTCATCGACAGGGGTAAAAGGAGTGTGATGAGTTGTATAGGTACAGCTCGTTGACGACGCGGAGAGGGCACACGACTGGCATCCGACGGAGGAAGAGAGCCAGCTCTCGCTATATTATAGAGCAGCGGTCGAAAAGCGGAGAAGTAATATAGGTCGAGTGCACAGGAAAAGGAGTGACTGGCAGTGAGCTGCGAAGAAAAAAAAGGTTCCTGGACGGACCGTGGGAACAAGGGGAAAGGAGAGCAAAAAGGTCCAGAGGCGGTGCAAGAGGACCCCGGCAGATACTTGGGTATAAAAGAATGTACCGTGGTATTGAGGCCTCAACCCTGACCAGACCAATAGCGCCGAAGGGACAGGCTCGGAACGTCGGTAGGTGCTGAGCCGGAATCCCTGATACAAGCCTGACCTGCAGACTGTGAAGTCGAACGAGACGAGCAGCAAGGACGGTGAGGCCCTGCCTTTTCGAGCAGAATTGCAAGGATCCGAACTTAACAGGCTCGACAGGGTTGCGGCAGAAGGTCGAGGTGTGGGGATCCCAGTGGGAGGATCTGAGATGCCGATGTGCCAGGGACAGACCCAGTCAAGTCTTATTCTGGGAGTAGGGAACAAGGGTCAAGTCACCCTTCAACGAGTGTGCCCACAGACGATGCAACAAGGTCGCAGCTTGCGAGAAGGAGGAGGGGCGACCGCTGTGCCACGAGTATGTGCTGTTCTGGCTATCCCATGGAGGGTGACAGATACGGAAGAAAGGGAGCACGAGTACAGCAACGTATAGAAGGGGGAGGCTTGGGCTTTGGTAGAACAAGAGACCAGAAAGGGAGAGGACGGGTGAACGTCTACGCAGAGCAGAGCCTTCTTCGGTTTCTAATCCGAAATTCGTCCTATCTGCTCAGCCCTGAGCCCAGGTGTGTGGGTCGGGGCGCAGGTTGCGGGAAGGGGAAAGAGTCCCGAGGACGGGGGGCATGTCTCAGTTCCAATGACCAAAGTGGACGGACTATCAGAGCTTTGACTGCCAGGGAGAAAGAGAGAGGGAAAAAGAGCACAGCAAACCGATTTACCTTCATCGAGCTTGTATTGATATTGCTTCTCCGGGAAGGCGAGGCTTGATGACTCTCTTGATTGTACAGAATCAAACGATGCCGTCATGAAGCCTCGAGGAATGTGACGTCTGTTACTGAGAACTACTTTCAGATCCTTAGGCAAAAATCCTGATATTGCAAAAAGGTTATTTTGCGCCAGATTGAAAGCTCGAAGTCAAGGTCCGCGAATATCCAATCATCGTCTGGCCTCGATCCAATCGTGAAATCTAGCGCCTCGCGGCAAAGGGTTGCATCGAGCATCGCGTGTGTCAGTCTAGGCCCTCAGTGTCGTCAGGCTTTCAGCAGCTACACTACGGTATGTACCGCAGTATTCATTCGTTCGATGATTGACTTGATTGGGTCGACATATGCCAAAGGTTGTGGGCAAGGATGTCGCCTGCTTCCAGATCTCCTGGTCCGAATAAGATGGCCAGTCGAACGAGCAGATCTTGGACCAGTATATCCGTAGATTTAGCGAAGTCAGGTCCAGGATTCGAGGCTGATAACGTCGAACGGAGGACAGAGTGTGGACGAATAGTATGCCCACTGCGGTAAGGCCCTGGTGAACAGGTTGAGTGACACGGAGGCTGCGGTATCAGCCCTAGCTAGGAGCCGCAGCCGCAGGAGTATGGACGAAAATAGAGAGTAGTGCCAGGCAAGACACGGTGATTAGCTTGCCGTCCCACTGTCCCCTCACCAACAGCGTGTGGATACATATTCGACGAGGACCGTGAGGTCAACAGATATTGGGATGGACCGAGCAGCAGAGAGTGGTGGGAATGGAGATGGCGAGGACCGAGGCTAGATTGACGTGAGGTCTTCACCACTCCGGAGAGGTGCCGAATAACCTAGGCAAAGTGTGATTTGAGGGAGACAAGTGGGGGATTCTCGATGCGAGGCGGATGGCAAGTGCGGACACCAACGACCAAGACGAATACTGCACACATGATCTCATGGGTGTCCCGAGGTCTGCCGGTAGAGCTGGCCTCTTCGCCAACAAGGGAGGATCTTGACATGCTCAAGAAGGCTGAACCTAGAGGCCTCGGGCGATCGAGTATAGAGGGCCTGGATATTGGCATCCGGGCAGGGAAACAACACATAGGATGATAGAAAAGCCGGAGTTGTTGTGAAGGATGTGTGTGGCCGTAATTTCTCAACCTCCAGTTGGGGAGGTTTTGGTGTATGGAACAAGTGTCGTTGAAAAAGAGAGGGCCCATTTCGAGCCAGGGGCGTGTGGCATCCAAGTGTACCCCACCCTGCCGAGCCGGACATGGCTGTGAGTGGACAGACTAAACAGCTCTCAGGCTGAGGGGCCCGCATTTTGCCCTGAATAGACTAGCGTAGGCAGGGGTACGGTCGGATGGGAGGACCAAGCCTGACACACGAAACCCCTTCCTCTGCTGCTGCTGAAACACGTCAGTCTCGACCTTCTTCCCCGCTTTCGTCGATGCCCCACTGCCAGTCAAGTCGTCCTCGCCGGCCTCACCAACCCTTCTTGGAAGTGCATGCACTAGTAGAAGTCCGAAAGCCAGAGCCAGAGCCAGAGCCCGAGCCAGAGCCAGAGCCAGATCATGGGTTGGTGTCGTTCACGGTCGCTCTTCAGCAAAGTTCAACCGTTCCCTTGCCCGCCTCGTCAATCTGCGATGAACATAGTCGCTTCGACTCGACTGGCAACAAGCGCCCAGGACCGTCCAACCATCCGAGTTCTGACACTGACAGCAGAGGCAGGAGCACGGTTGCGGGGGGGCCGTGAAGTGTCCAGAGCCTCTCGCTTGTCCAAACCGAGATCATCGAGCGACACCTGATTCCACCAGGGGTTGATCTCCCGAGGCTCCCACACTTCAGTCCCACTACAGATCACTGATCAGTCTGTGTTGAGGAGCCATCAGCCATCCCGCCATCTTACCGACGACCGTTGCCGTTACCGTTACCGTACCCAGCGGACCACACGAGATCCCTCTGGACTTCTCTTCATCGTCAGTTTGGGCCTTGTCACAGCCTGGGGAACCGAGCTGATGAATCAGACTCCCGAGGATCCAATCGGTTCCCGGTAACAGCCTACGTCTTTGGTCCTCCTCCAACTTTTGAGTTCTCTTGGCACGTTTTACCAGCCCGAGGCGAGGCCTTTTCCGTCGCCCGCGCACCTCATACTGTAGCGCCAACACGGGACACTGATCATTCATCACTGAGTGCTTCAAACTCCAGCGCTTCCGTCGCTCAGACTGGTTGCCGTTGGTACCAAGATGGACTGCCGGATGATCATCGGGTGGCTTACGAGGCCACCTCTCTATTGGGGTCATCATCCCAACGCATTCGCCTTGGCAACCCTTCCTTCGTGCTGACAGCTGCGGAGGTACCGCGGGAAAGGCCCTACAACCCGGCCGCCCGGCTACCCGGCTGCCCGGCCTACTGCGGTACCATTATATGTCGAACAAGTGGTCCTGACCTTGACTCTCAGTATGGCAGTCCCTGATGATTTGTTCCCTTTTTTCGCACTCGCACGCACGCACGGTCTCCATGGGGCCCCCGTCGCTATGTCGACAACGCAGCAATACCAGGTGCACTTATATCCCAACCTGGACAAGGGATCCCTTCTTAAGATCTTTATGCGAGCCTTGTCAAGCCACCCTGGAGATGTACTATGTATAGGTGGAGCTCAAGCCACACACACCTTCAACACCGCGCCGGCGGCCACGGGTCGAAGACACAGTCCCACTGGTCCGCTGCCATCACGAACCATATTGGCGTCAAGACTTACATAGTAGACTAACCCACTGTGTACGTCCCTACAGGGACTGCTCTGCCTAAGAAGATGGTGGCACGGGAAGCTGCGTACCTGCATCCAACGCGTTTCAGTTCGTCTTGCAAAAGAGTCAGACTGCGCGCGGAGGTACGAACGAATCTGAGGTGCAGGATTCCGGCAGCCTCTTGAATGTGCCTTGAAGGAAGCAACTGAAATCTTTTTCGATGTCCGAATATCACATACATCCCGTGTATGATCCGTCGACCGGGTACCAGATCACTGTCACCGCAGTGAGGCACTCAAGCCAACGCTACCGCTCTTCCGGGAAGACCTTGCTGATACGCACCAAGCACCAAGCAGTGGCATGGCGCAGTACTGGCAACCACAGACGTCACGCTCCCCGACACTCTGGAGCAGACGGGCGAAGTTTGCTGCCCGAACTGCCCGACAGCCAGAGACTTGACTAGTGCACTACGCGGCCATTCAGGGAAGCTCGGCCGCGAATGTTTCGATCGCTCACCTTACCCAAGGAAGAGCTGAAGAAACAGATGCTTCCATGAAACCTTCGATGGCTTCTTTTTTGTGGGTCCGTACTCCCACACTTCACTTCACTTCATCCATCGAGCGGTCTCTTTCTCCGGAGGCTCCGCCAACAAGGACCAGCGTGTTTCTGTCTTCTGGGCTGAACCGGAAAACCTTTGCTGGACGCGTAACATGAAGTCGTCGTCACATTGGGGAAATTGACCTGTCTGTCTGTCTGTCTGTCTGTCTGTCTGTCTGTCTGTCTGTCTGTCTGGTAGCTTTTCGCCATCCCCGCCGTCTATAACTCGGCTTTTATGGAGATTTATAACAACTGTGGTTGTTCTCGATGTTGGACGAGGAGGAAAGCTGTCTGTTGCCAAGCCGTGTAGACGGCTAGATAAACACCTCCGTATGCCCATCGCTCCTTTTTCCACGATGAGACCTGTCCCATCCTAGTAGAGAGAATCGACTACTACCCTTTCCCTTGTCCGTCGGAGGCCGCCAGCTCGGTGTCCTCAGCCTGGCACGTAGCCCTGCGGGCTATTATGTAGGCGTGTCAGGCTACGGTCTGGCCGCGTGTAAGATGCAAGTTCCTATTGGTTACCATTGCGCGCACTCACGACTCCTCGCTATCCACCGCGCAAAGTGCTACCGGAGACGTCAGGCCAATTAGAGATGCGAAAACCCTTTTTCTCACGCACTCGATCTCTTATTTTGTGATCCAGATCCAGGTATCCGTTCTCCAGAAATAGACTAATTGTCCGTGAATCAAGATGTTGCGTAAGCGGTCATTCTTCCTCGTTGCGGATTTCACATAGGGTTGCTACGGAGGACCCATCTCAGCGGACATCGTCAACCCTGCAGCCCTGGAAGAAAATAGAAATGCACCCAACATCTCGGTTGCTCGTCAGATTCTCAGATTGATGACAAGGCCCGAACTCCCCCAATATACTATGGTGTGTACCATCCTGCTTTTGATTGCCCATCACCTGCATATCTGTACCTTATCGGGCCGTGCGGCTCCGTGTCGATGTTTTTGAGTCGCATAGCCCCATTCCTTCCCGTCTGCCCGGCGCTCGTGCATGCCCCTATCCACAACCTTGCCGCCGAGCTAGGCCCGGTCCCCAATCACCAACGTCCTGCGGGTGGTCTGGGGTCGCTGCTCTGCTGCACGCGTACCTTAATTTCCCGATTTTCTGGAAATAGAAACAAGGTACGTATTCTGTATCCGCACCTTAATATGTGGGAGATGTGGGCCAATGAAAGAGAACTCACAGAACCCAATAGAGACCGAAACAATAACGAGGAAACATTTCCTGGAACGAGCAAGCCTTGTTTTTGCTGCTTCTTCCCTTCTTTCCCCCCCTCCTCGGCGAAGCCCAAGGTCCGTTGGTTTGGTAGCGAACCGCGAGCCTGAGCCCTGAGCCCTGACGATTAACGTCGGCACCATCCCCCCCAACTCTATGTTTATTTTAATCTATTTATTTCGTTCCCCCCCTATTTCTTATTTTAACGTTGACGTGCTTTGGTTGTATCCGCCCTTGCGGGGGTCTGCCTTGCTGAAGAACCTGTTTGTAGGTTTAAGAGGCTGGATATTCTCGGTGCACCTGGCATTTTTGGGACCGAGCCACCACCACAGCTACTCGCTGTACATGCCCATTTAGGTACCTACCTGCCGGTGTACGAACACACGGGGAAGGAAGAGCAAAGATCTGACCACCACCCGCGACATTGGGTTAGCTGGGCCCCTCCTGTCACATCATCAACC
>MUZH01003640.1:0-18574 GCA_003012965.1 Juglanconis oblonga
GTATGGGAGGGAGGAAAAAGGCCTTGTACGTCGCTCGACGAAAGGAATATGGGGGGGGGGGGCAATGAGCGCGGTCCTCGCACGACGATGTTTCCCAGGCTGGGCCCGTATGTCTCTCTCTACGCTGGTGTGGAACCTGTCAAGAACCACCCCCCCCCCCCAAAAAAAAGGCTCGCATAGTCTACCGTCTCTATGCACAATCCCAAAAGCCCGAGATGAAGAGGCGTAGCTTGCAGAAAAAAAAGACTCAGGGTTGGTCAATCGCCAGGCATCGGGTTCGATGGGCTCCTGCCCGCAGCTTCCTGCGTCAGCGAGGCTCATCATGAGAACCAGCCGATCAACAACAACAAAGAGGCTACGGCCCACTCTTCATCACTCACTTCCCCCTGGATGAGAAGGCGACACTGCGCTTTCGTCATCGTTCGGGGGTGTGGCCATCATCATCATCGGTGACACGTGCCAGTATCCCAAGCCAGCTCTCTCTCTCTCGAGGCATCCAGCAGACAGCAAGTAGTGAGAATCATACAAGTGGCGCAAGCCTCTTTCCCTGATTTACCCTCTCTCCACCTCCCCTGCCCCCCGGGAACATCACCAACGCTCGCAATCCCATCGAGCTGAGCTGAGACACGCTTGACGCGCCAAAAAAGCCATTCCGGAGCGTTGACAAAGTGGCGACCACGAACCCCCCCTCCCCCACCCTTGGGACTCCTCATATTGTGGCTGGTTGAGAGCTCCCGTCCGCCACGCAGTTTCAGGACCTCGCGTGCGCCTTCAGAAAGAAAGGAAGTTAGCTTGTGGTAATGGGCGTCGAGCCTCAAGGGGGAAGAGGGGGGGGGGTTCGTGCTGATCGGAGGGAGCCATTTGTTGCTTGCCCCTCGTCCAACCGCCGTGAAACGTTTGGGGCAACCCGACGACCACGCGTCAGGATCCCTCAACGTTAAGCCTTTTCTTCTTTTTCTCTCCGCGCCGTCCGAAGCGGTGAAGACCAACATCTGTCTCAGACCTTCTCGAATCCGACAACTCTGGTCCTTTTTTTTTTCCTTTCCGTTTCTTTTTCCCCGATCGTCTGAGACACGCGGAACCCACCGGGCAACTGGTCCACCTTGCTTTGCCCGACCCAAGCTGTCGGGACTCGAGCGTACGCGTGGTAGCTTGAAGCAACAAGAGAGACCATAAGACGCTGGAAAAGTAATGATATTATCTGACGGCTGGCAAGAGCCCAGTGACGTAGAAGGGCTGAGACAGTCGGGACGCTCGGCCCTCCTCTCACACGCGCCGCTTGGCGAGGCGGGCCGAACAGCGGCGCTCCATTTAACGGTGGTGATGGGGTGGGTGCCCGCAGGAGGGTTGGTGCTTCGCACCAATATCAACATGGCCAGATCGGATGAGTCAAACAGATACTCCGTACAAGCAATAATGCCAGTGTGAGAACGGAGAGGGACGACACACCATCTATCTCCCCACGAACCGATTCTCTCGCGGCAATCTCAGCTCTGCCTGTGGCATCCCGTCACCAACGCTGGTGGTTGGAAATGAGCCATCTGCGCGATGCCGCGACCCAAGGCCGTGAAGCTCGTTCATCCGCAAATGGGGATGGCCTGCACAGGCCGGTCTGCAGAAGCTGGGATTCAGAAAATGCCCATATTTCCAATGGTCCCATACCAGCGGAACGGCTTGTGTTACCCCTTAGATGGATGACTTAACTCTTGGTCAGTTCGGTAGGGGCCACTGGTAGGTAGGTATGTATATCCTGGACACGAAACGTGACGAGGTACAGTAGGCGCCACGCGACTTGTCCCACGGCGGATAGATACTGCTATTTCGCGGGCGTGCTTGTGGCCAGTGAGACGCCCTGCATGTCCGTGATGATGCGAGAAGCAGGTGCTCTAAACTGGTCGTTTTCCTCTATTCAAATCCAGAGCGGCGTTTCTTCTGATCTGACTTCACTTTGTTTTGCTCCTCGTATGGTACTCGTACCTAGGACCCAAACCAACAGCCGTTGGTGCTTGGAAGGCGGATTATTCAGCTGGGGTCTCTATTCCGGAATGATCTTCCATCCAGACCACAGCTTCGGGCCTTTTCGAGAGCTGAATCCTGATCGTCACCTCCTAGAAAGTTCTCTCTCATCCTCACATCGGTCGCATGTCGTCGTCGAGGCTCACGCGTGCGCCAGGGTGGCCCATCCCCAGATGGACCTCGCACCCCCACCCCCCCTGGCCTTGCCTGCGTCCACCACATTCCAGATCCTGCTGGCTGGCGGGCGGGACAGGGGAGGCAGCAGGAGGGAAGGACGCGGAGAAGAAGCCGGGGCTGACCGATGCAACAGACAGACCAGCACCAGACCTTGCACGGAAGTATCCCTGTCAATAATAGAGTTGGACATGGGTTTATCTTCGGGGCGCCAGGCGCTTGCTGGTGGGAGCACAGTGCATGCAGCCCAGCAGACACCGGCTGGGTCAAATTTGCCCCTGTTGGAAACTCGCGCGGTGGATCTGTTTCGCGAGATCTTTCTTTGGAGAACCCCTGAGGGTCATGTCCTGTCATTTCCCTTGCCCTGCCCCTCTCATTCCCCTGAAGCTTGTCGCTACCGTTGTTCGTGGTAAGGCTGGGGTGGATGTGCGGAAATGTTGAGTGGTCCTCAACGGTCTACTTGTCGATGGGGAATTGTCAATTGTCAATTGTCGATAATCTATTTATTCAGAGACAGCGGACGTGCGACCATGCTGCCACGTCCAAGTCGCTGAAACAGGGGCTCAGTCAGGTACAGCTGCACAGTACCGTTACCATAGTACGCGCCGCCGGCCATCTGCTGACTGGTGGACAGTTGATGACGAAGGTTTCGAGCCGTTGGTCGCAAAATTGAGGTGATGTTTGCTAGTCAAACAGTGCCGACACACCGCCACGCCGATTTGAAATGCTGATGTGAAAGATTTTCGGATATGAGCTCAACGCCACACCCGCGAATTTAGCGTGCTATGATTTTGGGTGCCAGGTGCCAATTCCCCGGTAGACAGCGAAGCGTCCTTGACGCGACTGACGCGGTGTGGGTATCGTGCAGCCAGGTCTAGCGCGTCAAGAAAAGAATGGCAACAACTGTTTTGGCAGACCCAGCGGTAGAATGGTCCGAGACGCTCTCAATTTGTTGTTACCTGACCGATCCCACGAGTCATCTCGATGAAATGAGCTATGCCGAAATACGAGCCGGATTCTGCTCAATGTTTTTCAGCATCGTTACCAGTCACAAAGCCGGACGATCGTCACTTGCAAATTGTCAGTGTCGACGGCAGTCAGGAATCACAAGAGTGAATGAGAGACTTTGCCCAGGACGGAGCAATGTCCCAATCCAGAATAGCCGCTGAATTAAACGCAGTCGGGCGACAGGTACCGTGTACTGTGCTCTGTTACGATGTCCCGGCATATCCTGCAGTGGTGGTGACCCCAGTCGCCACACCCAGTGCGATAAGCAGCCAGAGACCGCCCGCTGCTTTTCCTTGATTTGTGGAGGAGATACCTAAGTAAGGAACTCCATGCCGACACCAGACCACCGGTGAGTGACTCGGTAGGCTGGCGATTGACCTTCTCTTGCAGCAGCTTGCGTTCGATGTCGTGCCACCGACTACGAATGGGGAGACAGAACCTCGCTTGTGCATGTTGCATGTTCGTAGGTACCGCTGTGGCGCTGCAACCCAAACGCCATGCCCTGTTATTGCTTTTCCTCCCGTGGGTGGGGGTCCTCTCCGCCTGGCCTGTTCTTTGCAAGCCATCCACATGGAAGCGAGCTCCGCCCACATCCTATGAGAGACGACCTGCAGTCGTTGGTATACTTGAGGTACATATTGTTTCCGGTCCTCGTGTTGTCGAAAAGATTTGAAATCCTGGTGCTTCAAAACCGGATCTGCTCACATCCAAGGCAATGCCTTTACTCCGTAGTGAGCACTCTCACTTGCGGAACATGGCTGTGCAATATTCGTCAATCTCCGGGCTCTGCTCCTCCGAGTCCTGACCGACAATTCCCATGCATTGCGGAGAGTGGGACGAAGGAAGGACCCGCAGACGTGAAGGTGAGCCATCAAGATTGGGCGAGTGCTATCGCGCCGCTGTCAGTGCGGCGTGCTATGGTTGATTGAGCAATCCGAAGATTTCCAACGCACACGTATGATTGGAACATCGGGCTTGGTTGCGAAAGCTTCGTCACTTCGAATTTCAACCGGTGATCCGCGGGACGTCGCGATCCACCTTTCTGCACTCGAGCCGGATACGATAAAAGATCGGGTCCGAGTTCGATGCACGACGAGCTCGGGGAGAGGCCAACAACAGAGTATGACTCGGCCGATGAACCCTGATACAGAACACTCCACCGGCTCATACTTTCGTGAAATGGAGACTGGCCGAGCCCGCGAGCTCGATGGTGGCTGGTGGCTGGTCTGCATGACTATCTTTCGAGGTGATGTTCAAAGGAGCGTGTTCGTCCAAAGTGAACCACAGCTAGGGAATAGCATACCAAGTAAACACCAGATGCAATTACTCGTAGATACCTCGAGGCCGCGCCCTAGGTCATGCGTGGTCAGGGCCAGGGTGGGAGGCGTGGACAGGGCATTCCCCGGCGGCGACGGGGGTACCGGAAGTAAGCCCTGTGGCGTGCAGACGCTTGCAGAAAAGTAGTGATGGACAAGATGGGGAAAGGCGTGAAGTCGTCGCCGTCGAGGCCTAGCCGTCTGTGAGCCTCGGTATTGATCGATTCGAGATAGACTGCCGCTGTCTTGAGCACGAAGACCTGTGCTGTTATATGGGCTAGGATGATACCCATGCAGCCATGGTAAGGTGCGGTTCGTGCCGCGCAGACAAAGGAAGGCTGCATGGATTCACGATGGTCGATCTGTGTGGGTTTGGCGGGACGCGCAGGCTTGCACGGCTTGCCTGCTTGCCAGGGTCACGGAATCAACAAGGCTGGCCCTGCGATTTGAATGTCAACTGCCGTTCTGGGATTCCCACGACCCTGCATCGCCGTGCATGGCCGACAGGCCAGCTTAGAAAGAGAGGACTTTGATGGCTATTGTGCCGTACCGCGGCACTTTTCTGTTGCGGAAGAAACACGAGCCGTCGTGGCAGAGCGAGCTGCTGGGAAGTGTGTTGCCGTCGTGTCGGAAGAGATATTTATAGCAATGTTGAGGAAAATCATACATTTGGCATCGGTAGGGCGTTTCTTGTTGGTGTTGCAATCGTAGTGAATCACCTGACAGGAGGACCAACAAGTCCAATCCCGCAGTTTTCTCCGGCTCCTCCACTGCAAGATCTGTGCATCAGTGGAGCATCAAGTAAGCTCATGGGGCCTTCAAGGATGCGATGCGGCGTGTCTCTCCAGGTTTTTACCGCGGAGGAGTATTGAGTACAGTTGAGCTTGACAACCTTACAAACGCGAGGTCTCTCGCGAAGAAATTGAATGGATGAACATTCAAGACGGCCAAGGCCACCGGAACCCACAAGTGTCAAGTGGCGGACGGCGCCCTTGACGCACCAAATGGAGAGAGTACTTGAGCCGAGGCACCGAGAGGGCTTGTCAGTTCCCCAAGTCGACCCGGTCGGCGGGCACGGCCGGGGTAGTGATTCGGCTGCGCCGCGATGCTGTCTCGATGATGTGGCTCGACACCATCAGGAGATAAGTGTGAAGAGATTCATGCAAGTCCTCACAGTAGTCGGGGCAAAACGGGGCAAAAGTACCGGACAGCATACAGTGGGGCGAGTAGACTGGTGCCAACGTACACTATTCTGCGGTCGTAACGTATAAGAGCGCCAATGGATAGAGCGAGAGGGTGTGGGAGGATGTTGCTGCCGTAGATATTATGGATGAATATCGATACCTGTCGATTGTGGCTGAAGACATTCAGGTTCCCGTTCCCGTTCCCGTTCCACCCAGGCCCGTCCCCAGTTTGTGGAAGTCCCAGTTCGTCAGGGGTGCTTTGAAGCGAGGGCTGGCCCCGGACAGACTGCAGGGGCTTGCCTCCACCAAGAGACCTTGCCGACTTGCGTGCTGGGTGACAGCTGGAGCTGGCGAGCTGGAGTTCGTGCTGCTGGGAGCCAGGGTGGTAGGGCGCGGACCTGGGACCCTGTCGAGGAACCAGATAATCGGGATCTCAGGGGGGATGCAGGATCCCTGACAGACAGGTACGGCCCGCGAAGACATGGACAACGACGCTGAACGACGACGCTGAACGACGACGGCAAGCTCTCGTGGCTGGGCAGATGCGAGCCTCGAAGCTCGTTGTGACATGTGGACTGCAGTGCAGCATTTCGACTAGTAGAGTGCTCCCTGCCGGTGCTCGACTCATGACAAGTTGCATTGACAAAACCCCGCGGCCGGGCCCGGAGGATGGCGACGAGTGTCCGCTCGTGCAGCCAGTCGACAGGCGGAGAGAGGGCTCAATTGACGACCGCCGTCCTGACCGCTCGGTGTTCCTGCGACGGCTGCAAGGGTGGTTCGAGCTTGGTGGTGCGTCGTGGTTCGTCTGCCTCCGAGCATGACTGCTACTGCTACTGCGACTGAGATTGCGACGGCGACGACGACGGCGACAGCGACGGCGACAGCGACTCTGCAACCCATGCTCCGTATCCGTACCTGCAGGTTGCATGTCGATACTAACGTACGTCGGTCGATAGCCGGATGCGCGAAGATTGATAAGACGAGGAAATGAGGAAATGAGGAAATGACACCTCGTAAGAGGACTAATTTCTCGGGCGCATCGGACCAACGGTGCCGGAACAGGCAAAAGGGTCGAAAATAGACACGCAAGACATGATCATCATGGCGACCAAATGATACGTGCAAGCACAGAACACCAACACACATGTACCAAGGAGAATACGAGCGCGCGTCGAGGCCACGATTCGCGAGATGGAGCGCAGATCAAGCAAGTTGCAGCTTGTTGGATGTCGAGTTGTATCTCGTAAGATTCTGGAGCAACCTTGGAAGTCACGGCCCCACCTTCCTCTTCACCTTGAACTGGTTCCTGGACGGCGACTGGGGAGAAGGCATCGCCCGCTGCACAGACCAGCGGGGCGGCGGTGAAAAACCCTGCTTCATGCCCCTCTGCGGCCTCCCTGACCCTGCTCACCCGCGCCTGCCCTTGCCCAAAAGAAAGAAGAAAAAACCGCGTGCCTGGCCCCAACCCCAGAACCCCAGAAGCCCCAGCTTGGCCCGTCTGCAGAATTTCATCAATTGCAGCCGGCATCTGAGAAATTTCTACAGTTTCTACAACTACACACTTCCAGACAGGCGACCACGACCATCGTCACCGACCCGCCGTCCTCGACCTCACCTCGAGACTCATCGCGGCTGTGACCTGCAGTATCGTCGCCACCGTCCAACCCCGACAAGCACCACCTAAATCACCTCAATCTTGAGTTCACCTTTTCCTGTCCGCCGTCCACCACAAGGTTAGTCTAGAAGCCACGTTCACGCACATCTCCCTGTCCCTGTCCCTGTCCCTGCACTGCAAGCTCTGGCACCCGATGGTCTGGGTCTGGGAGCACCGTCGCCCAACTAGACCAACTCATCGCTTTGGCGATATCAGATCAACGACCACGACCTCAACGGACAGAGACCATCGCCTCCGTGCAGTGCAGACCGTTCAGACCGTTGAATGCCCCTCGGCTCGGCGCGACTCGATAGTCCCTGCATCTTCTTGAGATATCTGTGTGTCACCTGCACGGAACCTCCACTCCACGTCGAGCTGCCCTGCCCTGCCCTGCCCTTGCCCTGTCCTGTTGCGTCGACGCCGTCACTTTGCGACTCGACTCGACTCGACTCGACTCGACTCTCCCTGCTCTGCATCTTCCTCTGTCTCTGCAGCCCGACACTTGCGTGTCAGTTCGTCCATATCGTTCTGCGCTAGACTCAACTGACTTTTGTCGTGTTCAACGGCTTTCCAGCATCACTAGGTACCGGCTCCATCGCAACGCTTGTTGACCACGATCATCCCTGTTGTTATTCGACCAGGTCGCTTCGTCGTTTGACCTCGACTCCAAACCACATCGCAACTTTCAACATCTCCGAGAGACTCCGTCTCTTCAGGCTCGCATTCCGGCCAAACAAACTTCGAGTTGGAAGGTTCTACCACGTACGACACCACCGTCTTCTTGTACCACCACGACGCCTTCTCCCCTTCGCACCCACGCCTGAATGCCCCCCACCCGAACCCTTCATCGTGACTCACTTCAACTCCGTCTTTGCGCGCAACAGCGGAACATCTTCTGACGTGTACCTGTTCTCAGGAAATAGTCCAACAAACGGTGCACCTTTCAAGTTCCCACCGTACAGAACACATCAGCCTCATCTGCGCCACCTCGTACCAAACACGAGCGCCGGAGTCCTGCCTCGGTCAGACCTGAGACCGTCTCCCTACCCCCGGCACTAAACGATCCTGTCGCCTGACCCAAGAATATTGGATCATCTAACTTTGGTCTCTTCGTCGACATTCTTCCGCGTTGGTGCGACGCTTCTTCGGCCACTCTTGATCCAGCATCCGGCGCATGTTTTGCCAGTCAGCTCTCCTCCGGACCTGAGCAGTACACATTACACATCAAAGCCACGCAAACAAACGAACTCGCCTGCCATTTCGCATTCGTCGCATTTCATAAGGTACGGAGGGGTTTTTTCTCTCTTCCTTTTCCTTCTCCCCCCTACCCTCGCGAGGTCAAACGTCAGACTGCGATCTTGACCACTTGGTGAACAAATACTTTCACAATTGCATGCGATCCAACCCCCCCCTGTTCGCGTGTCTTAGCCGACCATCCACTCCCCATCCCCATGTCCATCCCCATCCCCATCCTGATGGACAGCCAGGGTCGCATGCGAAGGCCGCCACCGAAAAACACTGGCCAGCACAGACAAGCTTCTCACACACACCGATAACCCTAGCTTCTCCCTTCATAATGTCCGCACCAAGTGGGTCGGCGTGGCGGCCAACTTGCAAGCCACCTTTCTGTGCCTCGCAAAGTTTTTTAGTCCTTTTGTCAGCGCGGAGTACCCCGTCTACTACTAAGTACTGTGCGGGATACTTTGACTGACGCCACCCCGTGCCCTCGTCGCAGAAGGCATTCCAACTTCTACAAGAACATTCAACGCCCCTGTACCCGACACCTCTCCCTTCGCTGCGCTACACTACCTACCTACCTGCACTACCTACCTGCACTAGCACACTTCGCTCATCCGGTCGTCCCTATTTGCGTCATAATTTCCTACCCTCGGTAGACAGTCTATTGCGTATGTTAACACGTCGTTACCCACGTTGCCTGGACCTGGCCCTGCCCGTACCATATCCTTGCCCACACCCTACTACCCTGGCATGCCACCCATGTCTTGAATGTCCCTGTTCCTGTTCCTTCTTCCCCAGCAGTGAGAGACATTCTTCTCCCACCCATCTCATCTACAAATTTCACCTGTGCCAGCTCTTTCGCGGTAGCAGCAGCAGCAGCAGCAGCAGCAGCAGTGCTGACCCGGAATTCTTATCAAGGGCGATCAGTCTTTGGACGGTTCTATACGTGTCAGCGTCTGTCATCTCGTCGGCGCCAGCATTTCGACGGCAGAACGTTGGCAACCTGGCCACCCATCCCTTGCCTGTCAAGCCTGTCAACGATACTAGGGTGCGACGACCCTGCTCGCCGTCGAGGATATCCAAGTCTTCCTTCACGTGGCCGCTGGGCTGAACTCTCACAAACCATCCCGACTGCCTGGTTCACAACAAGGCCTCGCACACGACACATCCACGCCGTGCCAGGATTCCCTGCAAGCGTCTGTCTGTATCACCCGTCAATTACTCTACAGGTATGTATCTCATTGCAAGATCCCAATGCCTGTTCAGTTAAGCACGGCATTGTCCATTCACCCACACTTTCCCCCTGCTGCGCGGGATGTCATCCTCGGAATCCGCCTTGTCGGGCCACGCATGGCTGCTCCCCCCTGTCTGAAGTCTGGGACCTGCTTCAGCCTTGTCCTGCAGCCTCGACATGCAACCTGCGCTCGGCACCTAGTGGTGCCAGCTGCCAGTCTTCTCAGTCTCCTTACGCCAAATTGTGTCTTACGATCGAGAGAATGAGTCGCTGACTAGAACGCTCATAGACAAGCTCTTTACGTTTATTGTCGCAACTGCGACTTCTTGTCCATACTTTCGGTTGTGCGACCCAAGATTCGGTCAATACCCACTGTGGTGAGTCAAACCTTTCGCAATTTCTCAGAGTGCCATCTCCTGTCTCCTCCTCTCGTGACGACACGAGTATGCGCTACGTTGGGAACGAGCCTATCGCGTCTTGGTTTTGATACGCGGGTTCACATCTCGCCGTATCAGCCTTGGACGCTATTGGCCCAAGCGCCATATATCCTCGAAACCAGCACGCTTGCCGGTAATGCGGATACTATCAAAGCCTGATCGAGTCGTCGCTCTTTTGATCGACCTGGACGAATGCTGCCTCGGCCCACACCGGAGCACATTCGCTCTAATGACCGACTGGGACCTGGACTCTTGGCCACTGCTGCGTCGATGCCACCTGCGCGAGCATGGCATGATCCACCCTTGCTCCGAGATTGAGCCACTTGGTGTATTTGGGGCTGGCAAATCGGTAGACTAAAAGTTTGCGTCTGGCAGGTCGGTCTTTCATCTGTCGCCGGTGACTGACATTTACGCCCGCTGCGTTTCTATGGGATACGCAATGGCCCAACACCGCCAGGCCTTCAAGGAGGAGCCTTCTGCTGACTCGGTAAGTTTTCTTCTTGCATCTCATGAAAACCCTCCCATGTTGCCCGTTCTGTTTTCCCGCAGTTGGTCTGCATTACATCCCTGGATGCCGGTAGTCCCGGACCGCATGAGCCAACGATCGCGTGTCTGGCCCTGTTGCTGTCAAATGTGGCTCGGTTCACCTTCAGCCTCGAGCATCTGCATTCCCTTGTTCCCCGACCCCTGCTGCGGCATCGTGGCACCGCGGCACCGTGGCATCGATGCCTGGTCATACCGTGGATTCTGGATTGTTTCCAGAAGACGAGATTGCGGGTCGCAAGCCTGACCAGGACCGGATTGGGCTCGGTTCTCTGGGAATTGCAGGGGGCACCTGTTTCAGCCGGGGGGCTTGCTGGCTGCATCCGACAAGGGCCTGCTAGTGCGACCCCAGAAAACCTTGTCTGTGACGACCTCGGGAGACTTGGATCTCCCTGTCGTCACCTCTGCGGCACGAGCCAAGCTGGTGGAGGTACGACCACGCATGGCACAGAGACCTTCGACGCGTCATGCACCCGACAAGGACGCTGCTGCTGCTGCTGGTCTTCGGCGCCCCCCTGAAAGAAAAGACGACGACGTCCTATTTTTGGCTGCCCATTCCTGCGCCATCAAACAGAGCAGTACGACATTACACACTGGCTTCGTTTTGGTGGCTGGCAGAGTCAAGATGGCAAGAGACCAAGCTCGAGCAGCGCTTTGGCCCATATAGT
Organism: Juglanconis oblonga; assembly: GCA_003012965.1. Lineage (NCBI taxonomy): Eukaryota > Fungi > Ascomycota > Sordariomycetes > Diaporthales > Juglanconidaceae > Juglanconis > Juglanconis oblonga. The sequence goes on from MUZH01003640.1 coordinate 11,474, forward strand.
CATCTTGGCGGGCCATTTCGTCTGTTGGCCGTTGGCGCTATATTGGGAACAACTCCAGCATCGCAAATCCTGCATGGCGTGGCGCAAGAATCAAGTTTTCAACGGCTAAAAAGGAGAGCTGCTAAGAGAGCCTCGGCACGTCAAGTGCGTGTCCTTGATGGCGATACACCGACAACCACCTCGTCGCGTCAAGTCCGTCGCGACAAAGGCAGAGCAAGTCGCCGCGAATAACCCTTTTCCAAACCGCAGCGACATCTCTCCATGGTTGGCATGTGACCGGGGCCAGTCAAGTGCCGTCGATGACAGCGGGTGGACACAGTTGAGGAGGTTAAAGTTTGATGAAGACCGAGACGTTGGTCGGGAAGTGTTCCGCAACGGGTCCCCGGTTACAGCCTAGGAAACTGCTCTCACACTTCCGCGGTCCCCCGTTACCAAGCCCGTTGTACTCGAGACAAGTGGATCAAGGCACTGCATGCGACTTGTCGTGTGCGGCAGGGATACTGCCCAGATTGACCAGGACACCCCTCGCCACACCGCTGTTCTTCCTCTCCCCCTCACCACCAACTACCCTGCTTTAGCCCCGGACCAGACTGCAGATTTGGGACTAGCCTTGCCAGCCTGAACATCTCGTCCTTCCCAAATGCACAGTCCCATTCGTCCCGGTGCATCAGACCCACATCTCGCGCTATCCACCTCATTTCCCAAGCGTTATGCGCACATCATCCCCACTTGCGAATCTGGAGCACCCACACCGGCAACAGGACAATTCTGTGCGTACTGTGCTGTGGTGTGTGCCCTCCAGAGAGGCCCGCCGCGCGCGTGTGCGGTGCAATTGCCAGGCATTACTTCGTATACCGCCTCGAAACAACCGACGCCTCAAGGCCCTATAGCAACTTTGCTATAGGGGTGATCTGATGTCGTCCTGTCCCAATCCCAACCCGAGCCTGCTCCAGCTCAAATATCTGGACAAACCCTGCTCCCCTCCCTCCATCCCGCTGAGGCTCACCCTCGCAACCTTTCTCATCCTGCTCCTCCACGCCTGGCACCTGCGCGGATACCCTGTCTTCAGTCCTGGGTCTTGGTCAGTACCTGTTCGCCCTGTCCTCTCTGCCTGTTCTTGCCTCGAGGAGCTCAACCAGCCATCCCATCATGCTCTCAAGCCACGAGAAAGTTCGTCACTTCACTCGCGTGTGGTCTACCATGCCATCATCGCCGTTGTCTCTTTTCCCCCAGTCTTCTAGGACACCCCTCACACATCACTACCAGTCTGGAACTACCAGTCTGATTTCCTATCCGGGAAGGATGGGGTTCTTTGAGTGGTCGGATACACCATCCCCTGTCCCTCGCTTGTGCGCTCCCACAGAATGTCGCTGCACAGGCGTAGGCGCGCCTCGTCTCGACGCCTCAAATACATGGGCGCCGGACCTAGGTCGCCTTGGCGTCAACCCATCATCCCCGTCATCTTAGGCCCACAAATAAGCTTTCGCAAGCCCTTGACAGTGTCAAGTGCCCCCCGTGCAGATACCGCAGGAAAAGGGAACAAGATTATGTGCCTTGGCTGGCCGGGTCGCCTTGAATTTTGTTCAGAGTTTTCCATCGCGTGTTGTTCCACGTTTATGCCTGGTCAGGCGCATCGGTGCTAATGATTGTCTTTCCTATGCAGCATCATCCCCACCACCCACAGGCTCCACCGTCTTCGCATCTCCAGCAACACCGGCCACCCAGCATCGTTCATCAGCAACACCAGGCTGCACCACCTCCACCGGGGTATCCATCTAGCAGCTACCCTCCACCGCCAAACTCGGGCAGCAACGCACCCAACACGCCACAAGACGGACTGCCCTACTACCAGGCGAACTCGTACAGCACTGCAAGCGCGCCGAGCGGATACACGTCCGCCCCCCCAGGTAAGTCGCGTCTCCACCATCACAAAACCTGTCGCCCTTCCGCGGAGGCACAAAGAACCTCTTCAACTAATCCTCGGGACACAGACCAAGCAGACATGATGGCGACGACAATGCCTAGATATCCTTTGCAAGCATATCACACGTCAAGCTCACCAGCCCAAGTCGCCTCTCCGTCAGGCCATGACCAGAGGACCATGTACGGCCAGCACTCGCAGCAGCCTCTGCCACAACAGATGCACCAGTCCTACTACCCACAGCCGCCTCAACAGCAACACTATGGATCAATGCCTCAGGGGTCCATGGCCCAACAGGCTGCGGCTCCCTCGCCGTATGCTCAGCACACCCCTCAACCTCAACCCAGCATGATGATGTCGCACCAGCCGCACCAGCAGCAACAAATCGCCCAGCACCCTCAACAACACGCACAGGCCGCGATGACAGCCAGCCCTCGTCACCCGCAGAAGATCGACACGCACCAGCAAGTTCCTCAGATGCAGCAGAGACAGTCAGCATCAGGCCCGATCGGTGGTCCTTCACCCGGCCCTCAGAACGGGGCTCAGCTTAACACGCCAACCGGTTCGACTTCGGGTGTGAATCCTAATGCGGCTCCCGGACCGATTCCCGCGACGACGCCTCTTGTCGTTAGACAAGACGGAAACGGTGTACAATGGATCGCTTTTGAATACTCCAGGGACAGGGTCAAGATGGAATATACTATCCGGTGCGACGTGGAGTCTGTCGATACCGACTCGCTGAAGCCAGAATTCAAGACGGAGAACTGTGTATATCCTAGGGCTTGCTGTCCCAAGGATCAGTACCGAGGCAACCGTTTGCAGTATGAGACGGAGTGCAATACTGTCGGCTGGGCGCTGGCTCAGTTGAACCCTCCGCTGCGCGGCAAGCGCGGTTTGATTCAGCGAGCAGTCGACAGCTGGCGGAACAGCAACCAGGACCCACGCCTGCGATCCAGGAGAGTCCGTCGTATGGCGAAGATGACCCACCGCAAGAACGCGCCGGCAACTCCTGCCCACATGGGCGGCCCAGGCGGTCCTTCTGGCATGTCTGCTGGCCCCATGGGCTCAGCGTCCATGGGCAAGCCTGGGATGAGCATGGGCGGGCACATGAGCCACGGCAACCCGGATGGCCACCACGGAGGAGACGAAGTCGGTATGTACCAGATGTGATGTGTGTGCTGCGATTGCTTGTGATACCTTCCGAACATTATTAAAGTTGCGGTCGCGCTTGGTTTTTGGACGCTGCGTTTGGAATTTTGGGATATGTTTCTCATTTTTTCCCTTTGTCCTATACGGCGGCGCCGACTCATATACATACATGGCTTCAGAAGCTCGCCCGGCGACAGAAAGATGCGGCATATCATTCAAAAAAGAACACCTGTACATTATATTAGTCGGCTGTTGCGTCGCTGTTAGTCTGTTCTGCTGATTTCCTTTTGGTTTGTCGTCGCTCACGAGCGTCGCACCTGGCATTGCATCGCATCGCACTGCATTCATTTGCATTTGCATGCGCTGGCTCAGCCATGCCACACATCAGCTCTGCAACAAGACACACACTCTTCAGCTCGTTTTGGTCCAGAGACTGTAGTCAAGTCCCTTGGATCTGTTTATACTGCAAAACATCATAGCATGCCCGTCAACCCTTACCCTCCTGCTCCTTCGCGCAAGTTGCGGTCACCATCCATGCCTCGCTTACTTGTCTTTGGTCCCTATTCCGTCTTCCCTACCACACCCTTTCTGAAAGCAGCAGTTGTATCCGCAGATCCCATGAACATCAAACATACCGAATGCTGACACTCTCTGCGCGGCAGGTGACGGAGACTACATGGACGACCAACACCACCACCACCACCAAGCTCCGGCCGGTCAGGCTGCCGGTTCCGGCCCTGATGACGTCCGCCAGGCCCACGTCTTCAATAACGGCTACGGCTACCCCAGCAATGCGCCTGCTGGCAGCTCCTCCATGCCCTCGCTTCAAGACACGTTGAGTAATGGTCTCCATGCTATTGCAGCCCGGCGCGGTGGCTCGCAGGCTCTCGGCGGGGACGAACCTGAGGGCCTCTTTCCTGATATTCCCGAGGCCAAGAAGCGCAAGTTCATCCTCGTCGAGGATAGCGACCGCCAGAGCCGGCTTCGCGTACGCGTCACCCTCGACGGTGTCGATACCCGCGAGATTCCCGATTCATTCCGCAAGAGTTCGTCAGTCTACCCGCGGTCCTACTTCCCCCGTGAGATGCAGAGTCCTCCGCCAAGTGCCACCGGATCTCGGTTCTTCCAGGAGGACCTGTCTGACTTTGAGGACGATGGCAACGCTGAGACGGATGGTCGACGAGCTGGACGGGGCTACGGTGGCAGGGGTAAGACGATGGTCAAGGTGCCCTGTAGTGACGGCTCTGACATGGAGATCGCCATCCCCAAGCTGCGCAAGGCCATGCGCGGTAAAGAAGTCCGTCTCAATGACTTGGGATACCGTATGGCATGGCTGCAGAGTAGAGTCTTCGCGGGCCGTCCTGTCTTCCTCCAGCGCGCTCTCGACTGCTACCGGAACAAGACCAAACAGGCGATCGAGTCTATCATGCAGGATGTGAAGACGAAGGTTCCTCACTTCGAGACTCGTGTTGGCAAGCGGAGGTGGACAGAGAGGAGCCGCCGCGGCGACAAGAAGGAAGATGAGTCCTAAGGGTCATCCGGCAGCCCTCGCGCCTACTCCGGAGCCAATGATGATGCTGGGGTGCCATTGCACAGTCCTGGATCTTGCGTGAAGCCCAAGACAAGTTACATCTACCACCGACCGCGTTCGGGGCAGGATAACCGGCATCATGGCAAATACGTTGAGCTTAACCAACCACACGGTCTTTCCAACCAGACAATTGTCTCGGCTTTCTTCTTGACCCTCTCTTCTTTTCCTGTCTGCCTCGGACATATAGGAACCATCGTCTTCACGCCGTACCGGATTTCGGTTTGTACAAAGCAACACAACACAACTTGTAGACTCGGCCAGCAGCAAAAAGCACCACTTCCTTTTTTCTTTCTTCCTTTTCTCGTCAGGGTTTCGCGAAGTCAACCGCCCAAGCACACGAGTTCATGACCCAACTAGACGACAACGACTTCAGAGATGACAACGATATGGAAATGGAAAAAGCACCAACCGATCCGGGGAATGGAGAGGGAAAACCAGGGGCTAGGAAATGGCAACGGCAATGGGGAGTCTGAAAATACAAAGACGGAGACTTGGTCGCTCAGGCGGAACACACACAAAACATTGAGTTTCTGATTTTCTGCGGGTTCATTTTCTGTTCATTTTTCGTACTCGTTGATAAGCATGAGGCTATTCTGGGCCTGACTGAAACCGAGAGAAGACTGGAGGTGTTCGTTGCCGGCATGATGTGTCTCTAGACACGCGATGGGAGAGGTTTCGCCATGACTGACTTGTGGTGTGAGAGAGGCTTGTTGATTTGCGCCATAGCTATCTGCATGGCAGGCTGGCCTCACCTTAACCCACCTTTTTCGGACTGTCATTACTGGCTGGGGCGGGATATTTGTTGCTTCGGTTGACACCGCCTAGATACCTTTTGCAACAAAATCGTTGTATTCTTGATATCGGGCTTGACTGAGCGTGTATATCCATCGTGGCATAATTCGGCACGGGGGAGACTGTTTGCTCTGGTGACGTGTTTTGTGGCTCCCAGTGTCTTGCGCTCTGCTCTATCTAGCCCATCGGTCTGGGCTGGAGACTACTACCTAAGGTATGAGGTAGGTAGGTAGGCATGTACTAGGAGTGCCTACCGAGGAAGATTCAGGGTGGCCTGGTGGAAGGTGTCTCGGCGGGAAAAGTGGATCAGACCGTGAAGATCAGGATCCTGATCAACGCTTCGAGACTGGGTGGGTGGATCGTCGGGCGTGTTAGAGAGGCAAGCAGAAGTATTATGATGCCACCCTATACATACATACATATATACATACATACATACATATATACATATATACATACATACATTCATTGCATTACATACTTTAAGAGGGTTACTTGGAAAATCATCAATCAGCCCCCAAGTTTGGATCCCCAGTCGGCGGCTCTCTACTACATGGGTGAGGAGGACCTAGGAGTAGTGTACAGCGGCAGAGAGCGCACGTATACTTTATATGTATGTATATATCATATATACCTGTCGATGGAGTGGAGGTCGATCTGTGACGACACGGGCAGGCGAGCGAGCCTTGCCCGGAGTCGCAGGCAAGGGCTGCGGTGTCCTTGTGTAGGAGGAGGAGGAGGAGGAGGAGGAGGAGGAAGAAAGGTAATGTGGGCCTCGGAAGGGTTCATCCCTGGCCTGGCAGAGCAAAGTAGGTGTCACCGATTCTGTCGTCTCAGCCCTGCAATGTGGCTATATATATATATATTTGTTTTACACTTTTTTGGGGGGGGGGTGGTATCCGGGATTCGTTCTGGAGCGTGCATATGCAGGGATGTTTGAGTGAGTCACTGTGTAGGTTAGGTGGGGTGTCTGTCTACGACCGCGTCAAACGGTGGTGCTACCAGGGGTGAGGAGGAGGAGGAGGAGGAGGAGGAGGAGGAGGGATTTTGCCTGGTTTGGTGAGCGGATGAGCGGCGCGGATGGTGTGCATGTTTGTGCTGAGGTGTGGATTTGCGTGCGTGCGTGCGTGTGTGCCGTGCGTACCGTGCCTGCATGAATATTGATCAACTACTTACTCGCGTGCACTTTTGTCACACGCCACGTTCAGCCTCCTTCGCATTGGTGGTGGTTAGTTGACATTGGTGGACCTACCTACCTAGAACTATAGGTAGGTAAGTTGTGCCTTGACGTATGAAAGAAGAGGTGTGGGGTTGCCCTTTTTGGTTTTGTTTTTGAGAGAGCAGGAGCGGGAGAGAAAGAGAGAGAGAGAGAGATAGGTATACATGATTTACGTTCTAGGGGCCGCCGGTGACGGGAAGTAAGGTACTATATTACGGAGTAAGTAGATAAAGTAACGCACCGGGCGCTGTGTTGTTGTTGTGTAGGTGGGTATATAGGTATATAACCCATCGCTCCGCGTGGCCCCAATCCCCGTTTCCCATCCTACCTACCGCGCCGTCGGACCAAGACCGAAAAGAAAAAGAACAGAAAAAAAAAATGCAATTTTTTTGGACCAAATTACTCCTCCCTCCTCCCTCCTCCCTCCTC
>MUZH01003641.1:0-18705 GCA_003012965.1 Juglanconis oblonga
GGGGTGGTGGTGCGCGCGGAGCGGGGGCGGGTGCCGCGGGTGCTTGTTCTTCGACGTAGGCCGCGGGGATCCAGGCTTGGCCTTGGGCGTTTTTGGCGAGCCACCATCCTGTGGAGTGTTAGTACTTGACGAGGATGGGAGTGAGTGGGAGGGCAGCGGGGACCTACCGTTGTTTTCCTTTTGGACGATCTCGACCATCTGGCCTGACTTGATGGTCAACTCATTCTCCTTGGTGCCAGCAAAATCATACAGCACCTTCGCCATAATCTTGGCCTTCGCAGGAGGTGCGGCGACAGGCGGCGGTGGAGGTGGACGACTAACACCAGAACTAGAAACAGACGAGGAGTTCCGGGTATGTGACGGGATCGAGACGGGGGCGGGGATAGGTCTTGGAGTTGGCTTTGGCGCTGCTCGGGGAGTCGCCGCCGCAGCTGACGGTCCGCCTCCAGGGCGAGGCTGAGGCGTTCGGTTGCCCGTGACTCTCGCGGGTCGGCCGTTGGGTCCGCCGGGCTTGATGAGTTTGCCCCTGGTGATAGGCCTCGGCGGGACAGGTTTGGCCTTGGGCATCGGCCTTGATAGCGAGTTCGAGGGCTCCCCAGGCTGTGTGTGGACGGCACCGCTCTTGTAGAAGTCCACAGGCGATGGCGAGTCCTTCAGCACCTTGACCATCTGCATCTTGTTGGGCTTCTTGGCGTACTCGATCGTCTCCGCGATCTTCAGGTTGAAACCACCCGGCATGACCCGCTGCATCTGAGTCAACATCTCCGTTTTCAAGACACAGTTCATGAGAGGATCGGGCTCCTGCGGTGATCCCACGCCAAGCGAGAACCAGTCGTCCCGAGCCGTTGAAGTGCTGATGAATTTGACGGTTCCGAGTGGAATAGAGCGCTCGATGGTAATCTGCAGCTGGTTGTTGGCGATCGTCTGCGCCACAACGTAGATTTTACTGTTCGTGACGATGAGAATACGAGGGCTAGGCTTGCTGGAACGACCGAACTTGGCCTCCAGAATCTCACCACGGCTCGAGAAGACTGCCGTCTCATTGCCTCCCAGTCCAATGGCATTGCGTACTTGACTGCCAGGCCCACTGGTGGCGTTGATGCCGAGATAGTCGCCCAAGAATCGACGCGAACCAAGCAGACTGAAGCGGCGCCTCTCCTTGCGGTTTTGCAGGATGCGATGCCCTTGATCTCGCAACTGCAGGTACTCAGCCCCTGTGCGCTTCTTGCGCCAGAACCGCTGGATACGCGTGGCCGACTCAGCTCTGTACGCCAGGTACGCGCGCCACATTCGCTGGATACGCGTCGCCATGTTGTGCCAGTATCGGTCTCGCATGTGCTCGAGAGCAAACAGGGTTTCTGGAGACTTGATGAACGCCTTGGTCACCCCCATCTGCCATTCCTCCTGTGGAATGCTCGTATCCTTTAGAATCTGCTTCACAGCTGCCTCGTTGGAGCCCTGCCATGTGTACTCGCCGGCGTAGGATGTTGCGGGAGACAGCAGGAAGAAACGCTCGACAAACTTCTCGAAGCTCTGACGGTAGGCAAAACCTGCGCGGCGAATCCGGACGTTCTCCTGGAGACCCAGATATTTGATTTGATGCAGGACGTTCGGGACATTGTACTCGGTCGGAGACTTGTTCTCGTTAGGTTTGATGGTCCGAATGTAGGATGGCTGGCATTTCATCAAGGTCTCAACAAGAGCGTTCGCCGAAGCCCTGATCCTGTCCCCGGCCGATGGAGGCTGTTTTCGGTTGTCCTGGTCGACCTGGTGTGGGAAAATAGAGTGGATGAACTTGTTCTGGCTGATCTGGAATAGGTTCTGGACTCCCTTCAAGAGCTGATCTTTACACTTGTCCGTTATGCCGTCGACTGTGTAGCTCACGTCTCCAGCATAATGCCTAATGATGAAGCTTCCCTGACGCGGCGTCAAGTTGGCATTGGACATGCCGTTGATGCTTTGCATGAAAGTTCGGTCACAAGCAGCTGGGTCGGCGTGTGCGGTCTTGGTGGCATCCTTCATAGCAGAGAAAATGCCAGGAGGACGAATGGACTCGATCAGGTCACAGACAACCTTATTGTCGAAGTACGTGATCGGAGTCCACTTGATCTGCTCCCGAGCATATTCTTCCTGCTCAGCCTTCAGCGTCAGCTGGATGAAAATCTGTTGCAGTTTCTCATTGACGTAGTTGATACACAGCTGCTCGAAGGAGTTCTTCTCGAAGATCTCAAAGCCGTAAATATCGAGAATACCGATAGAGTTGGAGGTCGCTTGCCTGGCCTTCAGTGACTGGTTGACTCTTTCCACGATCCAATCGAACAGGTTGTTGTAAATAGCCTTGGCGAGAGCATCTCGGGTAGCCGTTGCCTGTGCTATATTTGCAGGCGACTCAATGACCTCCCCATTCCTCGGTGTCAATATGCGAATGGTGATGGCTTTGATGAGTGACTGTGGATCGACCTCCAACAGGTACGCCAAGAATTCCACGACAGACTGGTCTGACACGGCCGCGTACCCGTCGTCATCCTCGCGGAACACCAGGTTACCCGTCCACAATATCGCAGCAAGCATCCTGAAGATATTGTCCTGCTCCGCCTGGGAGAGTCCAATCACCTTCATGGCGTCCAGCGTGTCCTGGAACTCTGCCAGATCGTCGATACCGTCGACGTCCAGACACTTTGATCGACTTGTATATAGATATGTCTCGGGCTTCTGGATCCCAAAAAGCTCTCGGTATTGTTGTGATGCGCCCTTTGTGAACTGGTAGAAGATGTGGAAGTTTCGCTCGTTGACGATCTGGCCGACGACTCGGGTCTTCTCGAGCAGGTAGTTGGTGATATCGGCTCCTATGGGTTCACCCTGTGCGTTGAAGTGTATCTGCAGATACTTGCCGAACCGCGAGGAGTTGTTATTCCGTAGCGTCTTTGCGTTTCCGAAGGATTCCAACAGGGGGTTGGTTGCCAGCACCATGTCCTTGACCTTTTGGATGTCACTCGAGTTTCCGCCCGACACGTTCGCGATGTACTGCATGATGCGCTTCGCTGCCTCAGTCTTGCCAGCGCCCGACTCTCCTGAGATAATGACACACTGGTTGTCACTGTATGCCTTCATGTTGTAGTATGCGGACTCGGCGATTGCGAAGACGTGCGGAGGCATCTCTAGCCTGTTCTTTCCCCGGTAGCTGTCGAGGACCTGGTCGGTGTAGATCCCAAGGTCGCGGAAGGGGTTGACGGAGACCAGCACGTGGCCAATGTAGGTATAGATCTCGGCGCCCTCGAAGCGCTTCTTCAGGTTCTCGTTGATGGCCTCGTTGGACACCTTGCTAAGGAGCGTCAGGTCGGACACACCGATCTCCTTCTTCTTGGTGGTCTCGAAGGTGGCCTTCTTGGGCCTCGGGGCTCCGGAGCCGGCATGGCCGCCACCAGCAGCAACGGCGCCGCCAGCCTTGCCCCCTTTATCCTTTCGGCGGTTGGTGATACCCTGCGGCGATGGAAGTGTGAGCGGGAGACGCGTCTACGCGACGGAGAGAGTTGCTGGTGATCGGGTAGATCTTACCATGGCGGGCGGTTACAGATGCGGAAGGGGGTGGTCGATGTCGGGCTGTCACAAGTCGGAATCTTGGATGGGTGGACGATTCAGGGGGGACTCATGGAGTGCTTGGGTGGTCCGCGCGACGATGTGGAGGGATTGTTGTCCTCGGCGTATAGAGATGCCAGAGTAAGAGACGGGTTCGGAGTTGGTAAAAGTCGGTGTCGTCGTCGGCGCTGGCAGACCTGACTAACTGACGTACGTGTGTGGCTATGGTGGGGGATGTTTCTTGTTGCAGCTTTAGGAGAGTGAAACAAAGTTGCTTGGCAATGAGGTTGGGTGTGATACGCAGTGACGAGGCCCCTCGCCTCCAGCCAGCGGCACTTGCATGTACTTAGCTAATGAAATTGGGGGCCGCCTGCTCATCACTGGCAGCGCCCGGGCGAACCAAGCGAAGCAAAAGGGAGCGCCAACTTGCACAACCGAGATGCCTGCCTTCCAAGGTTGCCTGCCCTGCTGCCTTGAGCTGCTGACGTAATGCGCCAGCAATGTGCCAATGGCTGCGCCTCGACGACGTGCCAGCGTCCCTTGTAAGCATTTTGCTTGAGCCATTTTCAACTTTCGCATGTCCGCCAGCAAAGCAGAGCGTCGTCATCCTCAGCCTTGGCAAATGCCTGTCTCTCACTGCTCACTGTCCGCAGATCTGCCCCGGAGCGAGAGCTTATTATGGCCTTGTCGGGACGGTGACTGATCAGCACAGAGTTCACATCAGGCGGACCAGTTTCACAGCCAAGACAGCTTCATGCTAGCTACCTAGCCAGGCAGCATCTCCATCTGGCGAGGCTTTCCTTCACTCTGCTTGGAGCACTGGCACAGGCGAGCCTGGTTGAGGAGCAATGTTCAAAGTTTTGTTTTTTGTTTTTTAATCATTAACGCCGTTGGTATCGACCCGCCATTTTGGCCCGCGTCTTTCAAAGGAAGCCATATGGAAGCATGTTAGTGCTCCTAGACGCGGCTCCCGGTCCCACGTGGCCCGCCAGATCCCCGTCCACCAAGAAGCTTATTTTTCGAACCTTGAGATTGATGTTTGAGAAGAATGAGGTCGGTGCTTAGTCAGTATGCCCTTCATTTACTGACCCACTGGCTTCTCTTGTCTACCTATAGGTGTACAGCCACACCATCAAGATCCCTCTGCAGGAGTTAGTCTCTTAAGGCTTCTGCTTACCACGATGCGCCCGTGGTTTGGATGAACTTTCCAGAATTCCTTGCCGACTGGTTGAATCTCATCACGGTGCTCAACCTCATCACGGAAGCCTACCAGGACCGCAAGATCAGCGCACGATCCCCTCTCAGTCTCAGACCCCAGCAGACCGATTTGATCGCAGGGCATTATACTGTCTGCTGAGCGGTACGGGACACTGCTTGGCTTTGTTCCTGCTACCAACATAAGATCTGAGAAATTACGAGACAAATATTGCTAGTAACAATGCTGCAGCCTGCCGAGGACGACGCGCCGACTTGGGAGAATGGAGACAATCGGGACCCTGATGAGAAGCCACTAAGCCAGCGAAGTCCAGCAACAAGGTCAGGCAGGCCAAGGCGAGTAAGGTCAAGGAAGAAAAGTAGCATTGTACATGTAGTAGAGCCTTGATGTTGTGCGGTCCCGGCCATCAGAACGAGTTTCCATCGTAGTGTCCTGATGGAATTTGAACCGTTATATACGGCGTAGCGTTCATATAGCTTGTCAATGTTTGACTGCTCTTATTATTTCGATCTCGTTTTGCTCTCTTACTGTTAACGGCACTGTGTAATCTTGAGCTCCATTGTATGAAGGAAGCTGTTACAGCTTTTATAGCTATATTAACAAATTAAAAAAAAAAAAAACCCCTACTTATTATTCCGATCAATGCAGCTGGATCTGCTTGCTTATTGATATCGTGGCCATTCCAACTTTTCGTTGATCACTTTGCTACTTGGTTGGGTAAAGGCGTCACTGTTTAAGGCGATCCGGCAGAGTAGTCTTTAGAAATACGTCTGGAAACACCAATGTTCCCGTACCGTATTGATCCTAGAGGGAGCTAACGACCCTCTGTACGTCTTGGGCGGGTACATACAATCCGAGATCCGCGAGGACCATTTCGACGGGCACTTGGAGTTCCACGTGCCCACCTGCGAGCCCGTCGTTGGTAGATTCCTGGACACCTGGAACGTGAAATCTACCCGCGCGTATGGAGGTGTTCGTTGGCAGCACCAGCGACAACAGCAACGATCATACCAACGACAACAACACCTGGCTGCGCGGCATCCAGGAGACGGATGTCATCGGCGTCTTCAAGCATACGGCCAAGATTGCCTCGAGGACGTACCAGCCACCTGCACGTCATATTCCACACTGGCTCCACCGTTTTCCTTCTTCGGGTCTTCGATAACGGCACAATCAGTGTTAGCAACGTTCCACATCGTTCAGTTCTTCTGGGATCTGTCTCTGCAGGTGGTCCACTAGGTTGAGGCCACCTGCTCTTACAGCACTTACACTTACAGCGCCTACACCCAAACAACCACGACGAATGATGAGAGCATTGCCTCCGTCCCCGAGATAACAAACGAAACGTCCAATCCTGTCCTAATTCATGTCTATATCGGTGACAATGTCTCTGACGGGGGCTCTTTGGCTGGATTGCTGTTAGTGTTTATACCACCGATTCCTATGATCCGACCTACTCTTTCGAGTTGACCGTTAGTGGCGGCGAGGCCGTCTCGAGTGATGGATGTGGCAGCGGCGAAGCAGGTGACGGCCCGGGAGGTTGTTCCCCGGGGACACCTAAGCCCACGAAAGCTTCAAACTAAAGAGGCTGTGGTGTGAGACTACAATCGAGTGCGGTGTACAGGCCAGGGATTGACATCTGTCTTTTTCTGTAATGGACCACCCGGGTAGCTTCTTATTCTTCTGAAGAGCACACAAAGTATGTGGGTGTTCAGGATCCGGTTTGGTGTGTTAGGGCACAAGATTCTCAGTACACCTACCTAGGTAGGTAATCTCTGTTGTGATTATAAACAAGAATGTCGCAAATTGGAGATTTGGAAAGACTCACTCAATTGGCAAAATATGTAGGTCTCATCAAGGAGGTGGTCTGATAGCTGATCCCAAAACTCAATATGCCCATAAGGCTACGGACCACCCTCTCCTGACACCACATAGAGACTTTGAAAGCATCATATTCTGCTTCAGCCATACAACTGGTCCACCATTCTGACCCCCAGGCGTCTCGGCAGCGAATGCGCTTCATAGCGACTGGCTATAGGTAGAGCTCTGAGCCGCGGCCCAGACATGCTGTGGCCCACGTGAAAGACTGCCTCACCTTGACTGCTGCTCTATGCGTTGCCTCGGCCTTCAAGTCCAAGACTAGTAAAATCATTGATGGAGAGGGATTAAATACATGTAAGCTCAAGAGTAAAGAAGGTGGAACTGGAAGCATTCAATCCCAGTCCCACTTGGCCGTTCTAGATCTCCGGTCATCAAGAAGCTTATTGTGAACTTGAAGGAGATATGTTCTAGAAGATGCAGGGCCAACAGCGCAAACTCAAAGCTATTTTCCTCGCGCTAAACTTCGGACGAAGAGTCTATCGCGTCGAGTGTGCATCACATTACAGTTGCGGGGTGAGAAAACACTGTAAACGAGTATCTTCTACGCTGACTGATGAGAATGGGGCACTGGATTGAGGATGGCAACACCGACACAATACGGAGCGGATCCACGTGCCGGGGCCCTGGCATACGGGTTTGCTTCACAATGAGATCTGGCACCGGGACGACTATCCTGACCCACATACAAGGAGGGTATCTTGCTCCACTTCCACCGTTCCTACCCTAGCCTCGCTGCTTCCACTGCCTCGGAACAGAAGAGATTTCGACGTCACGCAACTGATTGCGCCAATCTTCTGGATATGAAATGCTGCGACGCAGCAGCATTTGGCCGACCTGGAAACCCGGACCTGCCGGGCCAGTTACCATGCGAGATCTTCCCTCGAGAAGAAACTGCACTTGAGTCCGAGCTGGAGGCGCTGGTAATCCGAACCAGGAGGGTGACGCAATAATCTCACGACCAGGGTCCTACTTTCAAGATTGGATGTCTTGCCGGCATTGTCCACACCCCCCCAGTGGCGACGTTTCGTGGCGACGCTTCGTGGCGACGCTTCGTGGTGACTCCAGCAGGGGCTATATCCCATGAACAGGCAGAGACACCCACCACACCCATGATCCGGCACGGGTCAATGAAGTCTTCCCAGGACCCACGACAGACAGTCAATGCCCTCCTGAATGTCGTTGGAGTCGCGAACTTCGGATGAGGCGCCGAATTGGCGATGATCAATCTCCTCGCAAGACCATCTCACACCGGGCGAACAAGTCTAGCTCATCCGACCACGGGGCCACCTTGGGGTGGAGGTGTCATCTGAGGATCGCCGAAAGGCTGAATCATTCGGTGTTAAGGCTTGCCCCCGTGGCGGTTCGTGGCTTGAGCCTGCCAAGTCGAGTCCGGCTCCCGAGGTCACAATAGGGTTTGCAGGTTAAGCTTCTTTAAGCCCGAGTTTCATCCCCCAGGAAGATCCCCCAAGAGGGTCCCCCAGGACGGGGAGGGGTGGAATGAGGCTCTGAATACGCTTAAATTTTGACATCTGGGTTGTGTGCTCATGCATTATCGAAAGGCGATTTGGCACCCTTGCACAGTGTCGAGCGGGTTGGTCGTTCCGCGGAATGCACACTGACACGGTGCAAACTACGGGCATCATCATTCGATTGAGCCAATCCTTTTGGGTGTATATCGAATGATATATACCCACAGTGGGCGCACCTCTGGATTCCACCTTGGGCCTGGTCCTTGGCATCCGCGACACATGTCCAACAGTCCCGGGAGAACTATATATCATGCATAGTACAGGCTCGCAGCAGCCACGCGCATCTTCGAGGTTGAGGCTGCGGTGGGAACCTGGAGGATCTGACGAATGTGTCATCTGTACTCGAGGCCAGATGGGCAAGGGAGAGATGAAGTTTGGCTGCGTGTAGTGTCCAAGTGTGTGTAGTATGTACGTGTACACTAGTATGGCGTGTATGGTATGGTATGGTATGGTATGGTATGGTACACTACACTACACTACGGTACGGGCATGTCCCGTCCCAGCATGGCCCCCTGGTTCAATCTGACCTCATTGGGTAGCAGCCACGAGTGCCATGCAGCCCATGCCCGAGGAACCCCTGATCTCGGACTAGCGTTGGCCGCGGACGGGCCCGTCCAGCGAATCCCATTGTCCTTCTGCGCCGTGCAGCACACGATCTTGCCTCTCACCTTCTCCATCCTAAGCGCCGACGCCTGGGCCGGTCACACGCGTCTGCAGGTCACACAGGTGGCGGCGCTGTGTGGCTATTCATAGATCCGCTTTGCCCGACCTCACCTCGCACCTCCTCGCACTCCTCGACGCCGGGTGGTGGTGACCTCTGCTGTTCATCCATCCTCTCCGCACACCACTAACACCGCTCATAATGACTCGATGATGCGCCGTGATGATTGTCCTCTTTTTGATTTGGAAGTGATGCCCCATTGAGCCCCATTGAGCCCCGTTGAACCCGAAGTGCGGCTCGAGATTCAAGCTTAACCATCCTGGTCCGGCCGAAACACCAGATCAGCCTCATCGCGACCCTGGTCACTGCGATCTCTGACACATCTCGTCTCAACTCTTCAACCGCAGCTGTGTCGCAGCGCGCTGCCAATCTGGCAGTACCAGCTGCTGGCCCAATCTGGAACCGCCGTTTTGTCAAGCGAAACCATCTCCAACGTCTGATCTACCTCGCCAGCAGGGTGTGGTCCTCGACGTCAGACCAGCCTGAACCTCGTCCCAGCCGCCAACAACCCATCGTCGTCGACCCAGCATTGAGCAGGCGATACTACCATTGCTGCTGCTGCTGCTGCTCAACGTGTGAGACCAACCTACGCACAGCAGCCGCAAGTGGATTAGATGTTTCATGGACAAACTGACATCCGAACACTGCTATCCAAGGTTGTGACCGTCGTCGCTCCATCACCACCGCAGTCTGATCTCAGGGATACGCCCCATTCATTCCGTCTTGATCGACTGGTCTGTCCTTGTTGGTATCCCGGTCCATTCCAATTCCTCGCGGCTCTCCCTTGCAGTCTCTTTATGACTATCCCCCTCGCCCGCTATCCAGTGTCTCGGCGGTCCTCTTCCCTCCTCTCCTCCCCACAGTCGGCAAGGCCAGAAGTATTGCTAGTTTACTTCGAGCCTCACATCTTGGCATTCCTTTCCATTCCTTTCAGTCGCTGCTGGCTCAGATCGTTCTTTATTATTAACCAGTCGATTTTTCAGTCTTGTTGTGGTCTGTCGGTGGTTTAGAACTATTGTAATACGAAGAGGAAAGAGAAAGGTGGACTCGGATTTGGGTCGTGCTGGGGATTCTGCTTCGACGTGCAGACCCCTTCTCGAGCGAGCTCATCCCACCAGTCGACGTGCATACCGAGCCGTCAAACGTCGCCGGTCGACAAGTAATCCGGTTGCTGGGGAACGAAGAGGAGGATCAGTGAGTGCTTCGACACGATGGGTTACGGAACGAAGGTTGCGAAGCAGTTCACTGCACCGAAACTCTTCTTCTACACCATCTTCTGGGGATTGCACTGGTTCCTGTTCGGATATGGATGGTAGGTCATCCCAAGGAGACGAGGACAGCGACGAAAATGGTGCTGACGGGCTGGCAGGTACAAACAAGCGAGCGATCCTCGACTAGCCGGTCTCAACACGCTGCAGTTTTCCGTATGGATCTCTCGAGGTGCCGGTCTGGTCCTGTCATTCGACACACTCTTCATTCTGCTGCCAGTATGTCGGACGCTGGTGAGGTTTCTTCGACCGAAGCTCAGGTGGCTGCCCCTGGATGAGAACTTGTGGTTCCATCGTCAGGTTGCCTATGCTATGCTGTTCTTCACCATTACCCACGTCACTGCTCATTACGTGAAGTAAGCATTTTTCGCACGTTGTCTTGTTAGTTTCAAATCGCTGACAGTCACAGCTTCTTCAACGTCGAGAGGACGCAAATTCGACCCGTTCTTGCCCTTCAGATCCACTACGCCCAGCCTGGTGGTATCACCGGCCACATAATGCTTTTGTGCATGCTGCTCATGTACACGACCGCCCACCACAGGATCCGCCAGCAATCGTTCGAGACGTTCTGGTACACTCACCACCTTTTCATCCCGTTTTTGCTGGGCATGTATACACACGCTGTCGGCTGCTTCGTCCGTGATTCGACCAACGCGGTCTCGCCTTTTGCCGGGGAGCTCTTCTGGGAGCATTGTATTGGTTACCAAGGTTGGCGATGGGAGCTCTTTGGTGGTGCCATCTACCTGATGGAACGTCTCTACCGTGAGATACGGGCTCGTCGGTCAACCAAGATCACTCGTGTCGTCCGTCATCCGTACGGTATGTCTATAAACCCTTTTCTTTTTGAATAATTTCGGGGACAAGTTTTGCTAACTTGGGTCAAGATGTGGTTGAGATTCAATTCTCGAAGCCTTCGTTCAAGTACAAGGCTGGACAGTGGTTGTTCGTCAAGCTCCCGACGGTTTCGAAGTACCAGTGGCACCCGTTCACCATCACGTCTTGTCCGTTCGACCCTTACGTTTCGGTCCACGTTCGTCAAGTCGGTGACTTCACACGTGCTCTCGGTGATGCAGTCGGTGCTGGATCCGCTCAGGCCAAGCTGTATGAGGGAGTTGATCCCATGGGAATGTACGAGGTTGCTTTGCAGAACGGCCAACAGATGCCCGCGATCCAGATTGACGGGCCATACGGTGCTCCCGCGGAGGATGTGTTTGAGAACGAAATCGCCGTTCTGATTGGAACTGGTATTGGTGTCACGCCGTGGGCCGCCATCCTCAAGAATATCTGGCATCTGCGCAACAGCCCGAACCCGCCCACCCGTCTCCGTCGTGTCGAGTTCCTCTGGGTGTGCAAAGACACCAGCTCCTTCGAGTGGTTCCAGACATTGTTGTCCTCGCTCGAGGAGCAGTCTACTCAGGCCGCTCGCGTACCTGGCAGCTCAGGCGTGGAGTTCTTGAAGATCCACACCTACCTGACCCAGAAGCTAGACATCGACACCACCAACAACATCGTGTTGAATTCCGTGGGCGCCGATTGCGACCCTCTGACCGAGCTGAAAGCGCGCACCAACTTCGGCCGGCCGAACTTCACCAAGTTATTCTCAACGATGAGGGATGGCATCTTGGACCGGTCATACCTGAATGGCCTGGAGAGCAGTACGAGGACGACGGTTGGTGTTTATTTCTGCGGTCCTTCGGCAGCTGGTGAGTTTTTCCGTGTTCGCATCCACCTTGGGGGGAGTATCCTAATCACTAACCATTCATTTAGCTCGCGATATCAAGAAGGCATGCAGGGCTGCAACCGCGAGGGAAGTTAATTTCCGTTTCTGGAAGGAGCACTTCTAAATGGGACTGTTTTTCTTTCTGCGACAGCAACCGTGGCTCTGCCGTACCATACAGCTGGGGAGGAGACAACCCGCGAACTGAGAATTCTTCTAAACATCTGGGCTCGAGGAGGCGCCGGAAAGCGAGGTCGCAACTACGATGATCAGCGGAGCAACATTGTGAGGCTTGTGGGTAAGCAGCAGTGGCGGTGCATCATCACAAAGACAGCGGCAGCATTTTGTGTTGTGTTTTATTCTCATTCACTCAGGACAACCAACCTGGACACGACGGACGTGGGAGGATAGGAGACGGTGAGACGAAGAGGAGGAGAAGCATTGCAGTTTGCGTCAAAAGAACATCACCTCACGCGCGCAAGGCCTTCCTCCGGCATGGTCTCTGGGGAGATCCTTTCGTTAGAAGCGTCAACACTAATCATCGTGGATTTGCAAGGTCGGGGGAACATTTTGTCCATACTGTTTTATTTTCCTTCTATATTCGAGGACAATTCAAACATCTGTCTAGACTATACTAATCCACACGATACTAAGTACTTTATCGCGTGCTCGACTGATCACGAAGCGACTGCGCTGGATCTGGACTCCCTTCTGTTCAGAAGTACAGTGACAGTACTAACTGCTCCTAGGTAATCCATATTCACACCGGAATATTAACTTCCTGTGTTTGTTTCCGTGCGACCAAACGAACTCCGTGGAATTTGAAATCCTTGCTGATCAAAATACACCCAGAGCAGCAGCCTGGCTCTGCCTAACTCACTAAGCGGCCACAACCCTCAGACCCAAACCAACGGGCCAGGCCGGGTAGAGCCAGGCCGGGCAGAGCCAGCACCAGCGAAACTCCCCCGCCCACCTGAGTGGAACGCACTGTAGCTCCGGCCTAGCCCCTACTTAGGTACTTACAAGACAGTAGAGACTCGGGGGGGGGCGGGGGGCGGCGCATGCAACAGGTCTCGCTTGATACTGATCTGCCTCGGCTCTGCGTCTCCTCTTGGAGATCATTGCTTAGCTATAGCGGGTGGAACCAACTAGGATGCTTTGCTCCCGCCGGCTGCTATGGTGCCTGGGCGTCAAGACCGTTTCACCAGACTAGATCGGCTCTGGGGCCATGGGACCCTGGCCCTGGCTCCGTAGGTCCTGTGGTGGTGCCTCCTTCGTGAGGTTAACCTTATGAATGTCTTATAGGGCTGGTGTTTCTCTTTCTACGGGATACTGTAGCGAGGAGGGTGGCCTGCGTTTGTGAATCCTCGAGTACCCAACGCGGATCGTGACTCGCCTGTTCGTGTTCAGCCGATAGGGTGTTTCCGTTCGTGGTGTGGTATTTTGCGATGCTCGGCCGATGGAGGGATTCGTTCATGCCATGTATGAGAATCCCTCTGCTAAGACGCTTATCTAGGCTGTCTCTATAGCCCACAGCGTGTGTGTCCTTGGATCGTAGGCTGAACGCAACATCGAATGCCGTGGGCCGGACAGGTGCCGATATTGATCGGCCGACGTCTGGGATACCGCTTCCGGAGCCCGGTAGTCTCCGTCCTTTTGAGGCCTGAGAAGAGGATCCTGCCGGGGGGGGGGGGTTGAGAGGACATATTGTACGAAAGTGTTTTGGATCTGTTTGCAGGTACGGGTAGGTTGACCGAGGCTATGATTTGAGTGGACTTCTTCGAGTCGCCCATAATGGCACCAACTCGGCGGAAGCCGAGCTATTTTGGGCGCTGATCTCGGGACACGTTCGGTCACGTCCCATTATGTCTCATAATATCAAATAGATACAGATACTTTCTTCACTGCAACATGACCGGAATGCCCGGAACCCTTGGTCTTGCTCTGTCCATTGGCACCAAGCCAGATGCGTGCCACGGGCGTGGAGCGTACGCGTTGACGATTGACCAGCCCTACACCGATATTATATGATACCATTCTCGTATTCTTCTGTATCGCCGGTATCCTTTGTGGACTTCGGCATCAGTGACATGACCTGGTTCTGGACGTTGGATCTGCACACATTGACGTGTGATGACGGCCGAGACTAGACGCCTTGGCGCATAGGTGTTGATAATAAAATGGACACCTCTTTTCATATCGGCGAGAAAAATAGGAGCTTCTCTGACCAATCACTCACTCTCCCTTTTCCAGTAAGTAGGCAGGGCTTTCAGTACTACTCACGTCTGTTGGAGCCCGGCATGGAGCTCAGTCGTGCGGCAGCCCTCCAGCCAGCTGTCACAAGCAGCCTGCCCGTGGTTCATATCATGCTGATCAGCCTGGTCCCAGTGCATCGCGAGGGCGGGTTCAATGATGTCTTGATCCATCATCGGCTGGCTCTTATTCAGCGCCTGGTGGAACCTGCGCCACAAGTCCATGTACTGGAAGGTGTCCTGACGGTCCCTCATCGTCTGGAGCGAGTAGTGCTCTCCTTTGATCGATAACGGCGCATCTGCCAGCAGTCTCGTCAAACGAAGTTGTGCCGGGAGCATCCTATTGGATTGCTGCCTCGCCCTTGTCTCTTTCCTGGTCCATCAGAAACAACGCACAGGTTTCGAAATCGAGAATATGAGATCAATTCTTGGTTGAGTGCTTTCGTCTGCGGTTCACTTAGTATCTGCAAGTCGGACTGCTGCCAGTACCCCCTCGCTACCCAACAACTCATCTTCATTGGATCAAGAAGATCCGATACTTCTTTGATAGCGTAGAATCTTGCCAAATTGAGGGCGGTGTGCGTGGCAAACTTGTGGATGATCTCAACCGCCCACGAGGTCCGAACGCCAGTGGATAGATCGGAAGATGGATCTACTACCTAGTCTTGCCCGCTCACGTGTGAATTTTCCTGCTGTGCCCCTAAATGGGCCGGGCACGTGCTCAGTCGGGGACAGTCAAATACTCTTCTCATCGACTACGCGAACCCATTGTGGTTCACCGTTCACCGGTGTGGTCGTTCTAGGACTCAGGTGCAAGACGGAGTTCAACACACCTCTCATGAAGACGGCAGTTGAACCTGGACACGAAAATAGACAAGCTACAAGTCCTTTGGAACTAGTGGCTGTGGCGTCTTAGTCGAGCGGGCTGTGATAATGAGATCTTTGGATGCGTTTGCCTGATTAAGATTGAGGCAGTGCAGAGGTGGCATGTGGTTCAACATCGTGTTGCGTAGCGCTGTAGGCTTGGAATTTTATCGGTCTTACCTACGCAATCTCACAGAATCTCGTAGTATGAATGGTGACCTTGAGGGAAAAGAAGAGAGCATAAGCATCAATATGCATTATGAAGGCGCCTCTGATCCGAGATATTCGGCAGCCATATTTAGTAGATGCCTCTTTTGTCTATTACCCACCTAACTTGTGGAGCATCTGATGTCCTCGGACTTGTTATGCCTTCGTACTTACACAGTATTGCTAAAAAGACCGATAAAATGCATTGCCTCCTCGTGTACTATGTCTCAGCTGACGTTAGTCTTCGTATTATCCACCTAATAACGATCAAATGAATAGGAACCGCGGTGAATATGGTTCAGGTAAGTTGCGGGGAGCTGAATATAAGATGAAGCGAGAGTCCGTCTCAAGAAAAGAAGTGCTGTACCTATCTCGCTATCGCAATCCTAAGCAAGAGAACTATAAGATATTACTTACCTCGGACAAACATCCCATCAACTCTTTGTATCTCACATCTTGACAGACTACTCAAGATGCAGACTGCCGTCACCTTCTCGCTCCTCGCCGCCACCCTCAGCGGGCTGGCGTCTGCCGCGATACCCAACGTATACATCACAGCCTTCCGCCAGGACCATGATACCAACACTACTCTGACCGCCAATCTTGGAGAAATCTTTACCGATACCGAGGCGCTTAATCAAGTTTCCACTCTTTACCTGACCGGACTCTCGAACACCGAGATCTCCGTGGACACGATTGTCTGCACCCCATACAAAAACACCGAAGCCAACGAACATGGAGGCCTGCCGTTCTATGCAGGATCTCCGTCCTATCTTTCCACAAACGAAGTCACGGTCGGCAGCATCTACTGCTCGAGCACTGCCTTGAACTACGGCTGCTAGGCACATCGAACAACCACGGCATCACGAAGAGACGTGAACTGGTGGGTTGGAAGATGGAATTCAGGAGAGGGTGACGTTTGGACATTGTGGTCTACCCGCAAGTGTTAGCTTTAAATCGTAATTTGGTGGCATTTTCATGGAATGGAGAGCAAAACGCAAAGGCACGATCGAGCCACAGTCTTGGAAGGATAACAGGTCTTCGGAAGAGTAACGACGACAAGGTGATACAAGTTTAAACTGGACTTCTGGAATATCTACACAATCCTCTCTTCCAGGAGAGGGGGAAAGTCCAGCAGTAGTAATGTATTATTCTTACGAGTCAAAGGCTACTATCTCCTCCCACTGCTTAACAAACTGAGAGGTCAACCCGGCCCTGGGAACTCAGCATCAAGTTTGCGGGTCTTGGTGACTGATCAGACTGATTTAGACAAAGTCTTACAGCAGTTCTACGAGTAATTTTAGGAGCTCTTGGGTCTTCATCTCATCTCATTTATATATCTTTTGTGCCAATGTCAGCCGTACTGTCCCATGTTAACAATCATCCTGTGGGCTAAGAGGAGGGCTAAGAGGAGGGCTTAAAGCGAGGTGGACATGCATGCAGCGGTGCTGCAGAGACTTGACACTCCTGGCCTCATTCTCGTTTACTAGAGGAAGGGGGTGTGACCTGAAGACCATAGATGGGTTAGTGTTCGATAGTTAAGCGGATAAGTGATGATGGCACCGCGATACATTCGTGTAGCTATTTAGCCCGGATCGTGATTCTCAGTTCCCTTGCCAAAGCACTCATATCAGCAATTTCTTACAGCGTCCTTTCCATGAACATTCGCAGAAACCCACTGTTTTAACCCTCTCAGAAGCAGAAACAGCTGTCTTGCGCTCCTCAATCTAACGGCATCATGATATTTAAGAGTAGGTATACTCGGCTGACAGAGAAGGAAAAAGGCATGCTTCCTACTCAAACAGGCTGTTAAGGAAGCCGTTACGGCCGGGAGGAAACGCTCTCTAGCCTTGGCGGCCGGGGAAAATGCTGGGCAAAGACACTAATATGCAAGGAGGCAATGGGGCAAGTATGCCGACGAGATAGAGAGCGTAAAGTGAAGTGGTGGTGCTGCGGTCGGACCGTTGATCAGAAACATCAGCAAAAGACTGAATGCAGACTCGAATACGCCGTCAAAGAATGAGACCGAGCGAAAGAGGCAGAGAGACAGCTACGGCAGATTGTCAACCATATTCAAATTGCTGTACCGCGCATTTTCTAGACAAACACCCCTGATCGGGAACGGACGTGACATAAATATTCTCATTTGCGTTCATCCGTTCGTATGGGTCCATTGCTTGGCGCGGTGTGTTTTTGCAACACAGATGTAAATCTGCAACATCAAATCAGCTACCATAGTGGAAATTCAATATAATATCGACTCAACAACCATGACCAAGGCTTTTCAGAGCCCTCGCAGTATCTGAAAAGCCTTGGTTATGGTAGCTATGCTGAATTCGCACCCAAACTTAGCATTAGCAGTGCTTTGGCGCCGGCTATACTGGCAGACGGAGGCTTAGCGCTAGGAATTTCACGTTCGGGGGTGGTCGCTCTATAAAACAACAAGTTCAAAAGTCGCGATATGTCGTTGAGGGCTCTAAAAAGCTGCTGATCTTGGTGTTGCAGATTTATACTCGTGTACCCACACGAGCGGATGAACCCCGGAAATGAGAATTAGGTAACCCATGTTCCAGTGCATTTGAACCCGGACGAAGAGAACGACAGAACTCTGGTCATTTTGCATACAAGGAATAACCTGCACGCGTCTGCAGAGAAATCTCCTTTCCGGCGCGTTTTTGAGAACTCGAGAGAATAAACCATCTTTTCAACCCCGAATTTTTGGCTGAATCTCGGCGCGCTCCCGGGCCCGACCGTCATTTCGGCCGCTCCGCTCTTTAGGGTGAGAGGCTCCCGCTGGCCACCTGCCACAGTATCAAATTCACCTGCTACGTAAAAGACGACTTTTGGCGCCCACTTTCACAAACAAGCCAAAACTAGGGACCAGAGTCACAGTGCAACCCCTACGCGACGAGCTTACTCCTTCAATTGCAAGTGGTCGAGCTTCAGACAACCACTACTCCTTCAGCAGCTTGCACAACGACGTCACTTCTTTCTCCCATCAGACCCACCCGAGCTTGCAAGTTCGCCAAGGGGAAGACAACGTGATACCCTCACCACTACCGAAGGTCTCATAAGAACTATCAAGATGCTCAGGTGGTAAGTTCCAATTATGCTAACAGTGGCCAACCAGTCACAACGATACTAACACACTTCACAGGTACCAAGCCCGTCTGGCTGCCCGGCCCCTCCTCACCCAGGCCGTCACCACTGCCATCCTCTTCGGCACCGGCGATGTGATTGCCCAGCAGGTCGTCGACAAGAAGGGTATCGAGAAGCACGACATCGCCCGCACCGGTCGCATGGCCCTCTACGGTGGTGGTAAGTGACCAAGTTGCCCCCCACCACTCAACCTGAGAGCTCCCCTTGCCACAGTAGAACGCTCGACGACCTCACCAGAAGTTGTCTGCTGTGAGGCTCTCTCATCTCCCCATTCCCCCTCCCCCGGCGTGTCCAACCTCCAAACCACCACCACAC
>MUZH01003642.1:0-18707 GCA_003012965.1 Juglanconis oblonga
GTAGTAGTTGTAGTACTACTACAAAATACATAAAATTACACTACTACACTACAAATACACTACAAGGGTGCAAAATACATGTAGTAGTACTAAATACTACATATTTAACTAACTACTAACTACTACATAATACATTTAGAACTCTGCCCACATAGCACAGGCAGAAATGAAAGACCAAGTGCGCGGCAAGCTAACGTTGGGTAAAATCTGGACAGTAGGACTTAATATCACCAGATGAATATGAGATTGAGAGAAGCCTTTGGCTTGAAGAGCCCAAACTTCGTTCCAGTATTCAGGCCGCCATGCTGGTTGAATTCAAGGCAGATCAAGGCAGATAGTGCTCCCGCCAAGTTTGATGTTTCCCAGCCCCTCGAGAGTTCCACGGCACGTATCGGCACTTAAGTGCCCAGCTTATTCTTGCATCTCAGACGAGTGCAAAGCACCATTGTGATCTCTTCCAAAATGCTGTGATAGTTGGAGTATTGACAACAGCAATTAAACAACGACCTTAAGGCTGTGTCGCCTCTAATTGTCTTGGATTGTCTTCGTAAAGCCTTGTATGTATGATCTCAAATTCAGGATCATAGATCACCAAGGACTCGGAGAACTATGGTGCGCCACATCATCACGGCAAGTTAGCAGACGCTTACAAGATTTTGAGCAGGGTTTTGATTTTCTTCCCTACGACGGATGGGCCAACCATTTAATCTGTACTGCGCAGTATTGACGTCACACTCGACGACCATGACGTGTACAAGAGTATGAAAGACGTGACGACGGCATACGAACAGATTACGAAGAAAGATGCCAACTTGCCTTTGCCATTGAGGGTTGCCCTATTCAGAACTAGTCTCGTCAGCCTAGGACCGGACCGGAACAACACATTCCTATGCTATGTATGACACACAAAAGCGTACGCTTGTGCGGAGGCACTAGCTGGATCCCTATATACCCTGTCACACTATGTCTTTTGTATCCCTAACGCGAATGATCTCCGTGTCAAAAGTCTTCTTGAGACTCAGTACGGCGCATGAAAGTGAGAAGGGCATCAACCAAACCGGCTAGCCAACGTACCTGTGCCGACGCGGCCAGCAAAATGCCTTGCTTCAAGCCCAGAAATTCTAGCAAGAGTTGCTTCAAAGGTCGGCATCTCCAAAAGAATTGAATGTGAATTCTTCAAACATTCCCATCCAAAGTTTTGGTGAGAGCCCCATGGACTTTTCCTAAGGCCACGCTGAGTATTTGCGAGTTGGCCGGGCACCGCTTTACCCGCCAGGATGATTGCCGCCACATTTTTCAAAGCTTCACGGGCATTGAACGTGGCGAGTCGTATGGGATACCGCAATTTGGTCTTTATTCGGGTAGTGAATGGCCGTGGATTGTCCGGGGCACTCGAAGGAATCGATCTGGCGTTGAGGCTGTGCGTCAACATCGTGCCCGTACGTGTCACCCTGCAGCAGAATTAGATGGACCGTATCTCCGGCAGTGCGTGAAAATAATTTACGCTAATATAGTGCCGCAATAGACCATGTGTTTCGAGGAGATCGTCGCCAGAGTCGCAGAATGGCCTCTCCAAGACGCGAGCCGACAGCGTGGTTCAACATCAAAATATCTACGCTGATCAGCGGCTGAATATGGGCGAGTTGAGCTGCACAAGTCGCAAATTATTAGTAGACGTTAGTAGTAAACCGATTGCCCAGGGATCTCTTGGATTTGAGCACTGATCCAGATGGTGAGGCTAACGCGTTTATGCTGCGCCTGATCGCGTCAACGAGGATGGTTGTCCGAGCAGATAGTTACAATACATAGTGAAGACGCTGTTCGATAAGCCAGACAGACTTGAGACGAGTATACTGAAAGCTGAACATTTGAGAATCTGTCGCCTTCATATGGTTTGTTTTTGCATGGTTGCAATTACGGGGGGATGTCGTTCGTGTCTGCAATTCGAAATGCAAGTAGCGGGGTAGGTAGCGCCCCGTCTATGTGATATATTCATTGCCACCACATCTTCAATCACCTTTGCAACCTGCCTTCTGCTACCCCAGAACCGAAGTAAACGGCGGTTGCCCCCTGTGACGATACCTTAAATAAATATAGCATGCCCTCAACACACAGCGAAGCGGCGAAGCCGCACACTCCAGGCTACTCTTTATGCTTTATGTAGGGAAACAGCCTCAATACAATGTCAATTGGATGATATAAATACCACTGACTCCATTGTCTTCTCTTCTTGCAAGATAGTGGCGTTAGTGGAGACCAGGAACAGCCCTACACCCATACACTGCTCGTATTCGCCGCTGTCAGCATCATGTCTCACGTCAGCATCGTGTCTCACGTGTCTTACGGCATGAGAACCTGCTTGCTCTTGAGAGATTGCATAGGATACGCACTAGCGTTATCCGGAGGTAACCTCCGCAGCCTCAGCCGCAGGCATCCTCCACATATAAGATGCAGTTTCCGGAACTTTGGAAGCAGAAGCAACTCCGTGTCAGCCAGTCCATCTGCGCGATACTTCCACATCATTGACCTGCCGACTGCCGCGGTCAAAATGTCGGCTCCAGCTGATTTGTCCCGTCATGTGGCCCTTGATTTCATCAGCGACGAGCGCATGCAACGAGAATTCAGCCTTCCCGCCACTGCAACGCACGATGCACTTACCGTCAGTTACGCGGATGTCGGGCGACTGCCGGAGACCGCAGTCCCTGGATCAGTTGTAGACCATCCAACGATCTTATTCATCCCAGGAATGTTTGCTTCACGATACATCGGTCTAATGATGCATATCATCGCCGAGAAGCTAGGTGTTCGTGTGTTAGTCGTAGACCGGTAGGATCATCCGTCTCATTTTATTTTGATGCACTCAATCTCTGTCAGCTGGGTTTGGTGTTCACAAAGGACTGATTTTGGCGATATCAGGCCAGGGATGGGCCGCTCGACAAACGTTCCCCTTGAGCAGCGGGTCTCAGTATGGGTCGAGCTAGTCCCACGCCTTCTACAGCACCTCGACATTCAATATGTCTCTCTTATGTCGCACAGCGCTGGGACTATTTTCCTCTTCAACACGATGCATCACAACCGCAATATTCTTCATCCAGATAGGCCTTTCGTTGCCCTTTTAGGTTTGCATTTCCCTTAACTCAGCTCCTTCAGCGATCGGAAGCCAGCATGTAATGTTTGGCAGAAGTTTGAGCCAATCAGGTGGCTAACGGCGACAATGACAATGCTAGGTCCCTGGGTTGATCCGGATCATTCCAAAGTCACTTACATGCAAGCAGCGCGTCTTGTTCCCGTCAGTGCCTTCGGCGTCTGGCATCTTCTGCCCAAGCTCACCATGCTACAAGCGAAGCCAGTCTTCGAGTCTAGCGGAGCTTTCTTCACCAGATTGAGCAATGTCATCTCCAGGTCCAGCTCTCAGGAGGATGAAAAAGATGAGAATTGCAGGAGACTGGAAAGAGACTATGGAATCCCCCATCACGTCCAGTCCGAGCTGAAAGACCTTGTATTCCGATCCATGTTCGCTGAGAACACTGTGGGTGCGAACAGCGAAGCGTTGCTGACCCTAAAGAAAGGTCCCGGAGCAACATGGGGAGCTTGTCAGGATTATGAGGCCTTTGTCAAGCGACTTTACCGCAATGAACAGGAGAGCTTGACCAATACTGACTCAGCTGAGACAAGAGCGAAGTTAAGGGTCAGGGCGTATTTTGCAGAGAGCGACGCTCTGGTTGGAAAGAAGGGACAGGAGTACCTGACCAACTGTTTTGGAGGCGCCCGGGAGAGTGACGAAGCCGCTTCAAATGTGGTTAAATTTGATGCGTCTACAATCGTCGGAACAAATCACGATACAATCATAGAGATGGTTGGCGTCCTTGAGGAAATATTCGTCCAAGCCGGAGGTCATTTGCCAAGCCTAGCAGAATAATTCCAGAATAGCAAATGCGAGGTAAGCCTTTTGATTGTTTCATTACCACGAAGTTTCGCCAGTTATCTACCTATATGTATTGTACCTAGGCCCTTCCTTGTTGATTGCTCAGTATGTCCAAGTAAACATCCACCTTGACGGTGAGCTCTCTACCAAGATCTCTCCTTCACATTCATCGGCTAAATCCGAGGGAGATTAGTAGGTGTTAGGGCAGTACCATCATGGGTCCACCTACCAGCCTCAGGGTATAGACGGAACTCATATAATGCCTTCGCGCTAGCGGGGGGGGGGGGTGGTAATCGAAATAAAATCGAAGTCTCTGTCACGATCCATCAGAATTCTCTGTTTATACCCCGCCTTTATCGCTCTTTCCACTACTATAGCAGCTAAGAAATTTTCCGAGTTATTTCCTCGGCCTCCCTGATCTTAAGGTTATTTCTAGTGCGCTGGGCTAGCAATCATAATAGCAGCAGGCAATAAAGCAATGCTTAGACGCAGAGCCCCTTGGGACGAATGCAGTTTTTAGAGGCTCCTCAAGGCTAGCATAGTATTAATTCTTCGGATTTTAGGAGATCTGTTAATTAATTCCCAGGGGGAGACCTCCCTATAACCCCCCTTTTGCCTGCAGCGCCTTCCTCCTTAATGCTCCTGCTTAGTTATACCCGTTAATATTGTAACCGTCCTTTACTAAGCTAGGTATATACTATCTAATGCTAAGATACTAAATCTCTATTAGCTAATAGCAATATCGATATACTACTTTTAAGCAGCTAATAGTAATGCCGGATATAAACCGGAGTTATAGGCTGTAAAGAAGAAGCATGCTTTACAAGCTTGCAGAGCTCGCATCTAAGCATTGCTTCTTAATCACTGAGTCACTGCTATAAGACCCTGTTATTATTTTTCCACCTATAGATGGCGCCTGGATTATATCTCCGTCTAGGATCTACTATCAGTGGCTATAGCAACTACTCAGCTGTCCTTAAGCATCGCTGTTCTGGTACTCCAAATGATACTATGGCTCCTGGGACGATATATCGCCTGCGGATGATATGTCTTCGGTGTCTATTGATACGCTGCTGTGCATTCCAGAGTTGGAGTCTTTGCATCCAGGCACGCCTACTCTTTCAGCTACCTCATGCAAATGTAAGACCCATTGCTGTCATAGGTATGGCCTTTCGGTTTATAAGAGACTCCATAAAGCTCTGCAACTCCATTTCCAATCATTGCAGTGGTTAGTCACTTATACACCCAGTGCACTTACAAAGAGAAGCATAACATAGTCCGATTTAGATATTTAATAATATACAGCAAATTTAAGGGACCCCTAGCTAACATAGAGTTGATCTTTTTTAAGATTTTGTAAATGTTTGTTATATTATATTTTCCTTTGCTATATACTTAAGCAGTTATATTTATTATCTACTAAGCTATTAGTATAGCTATAAAAGCTATAATAGTTTCCTTTACATAATAGAGGATGCTCGAAAGCCTAGCGTCTAAGATTATAAAGTACTATTAACCGAGAGAGAGCAAAGTAATAGCTAAACCTTAGACTGGAGTAAGTTGGTAATGTTGAGATTATAAGAGCTTTGTAAGCTACTCGAAGCTAGCTTATAATGCTATCTAAGTTCAGATACTATCGATACAGCTAGTCCAAGACTAGCGCAAGCATATATAAGTTCATAAATAAAGTAGTCAATTCCCCTGAATTTCGATCTATAACAAAATAGTGCTGTTGACTCTGAGGTCCGCAGCCGAGAAGCCAAGCATGAATGTGTAGTCCCCGTGGACAAAGCTCCAGTCTTCAACAGTCTCGTCCCAGATCATCAGATCATCTCTCTGGACGTCGATAATAATTTCCATGCTTGCTCCAGCAGCGAGATTAACCTTGACGAATCCCTTAAGTAATTTCGGTGGCTCAGCTGCAGCCTCCGGATAGGAGGTATACAACTGAACTACCTCAGACGCGGTGACACCTCCGTTGTTGACCAGGGTAGCGTTGACCCTGATCGCGTTGCCCCTAGTCAGATTTGAAGTATTGATGGAGACCTCCATGTCGTCAGCCAGCTCGAAAGTCGAATAAGTCAAGCCGTGGCCGAAAGGAAACAGAGGCTCGATACCCTTCGAGTCGAACCACTTATACCCAATATTCACGCCCTCCTCGTATACCACATCCATCGATCCGGATATTTTAATGGAGTCCTCGTACGTCCTAGGGAACGTAATTGGCAACTTTCCCGACGGGCTAATATCCCCGAACAGCAACCTCTCCAGGGCAAGCCCGATCTGCTGCCCAGGATACCATGACTGCAGAACAGCATCCACCTCCTCGATCCACGGCATCAGTACTGCTGAGTTTGTGTTGAGAACTACGATAGTCCGCTTGCTTCGTCGCGCCAAACGACTGATTATGTCACTCTGGCCCCCGGGAAGCTCGAGCCCGAGCACGTTGTCCGTTCCTTCCGACAGGCGGTCAGATGCGAATATGATGCTGATATCGGAAGACGACGCGAGTGCATCCGCCTCGGTTTCTCTAGTTTGGTTGGCCACAGACATACCGAGGGTCACGCCCCAGCCTTCAAAAATAGCGGAACTGTTTGTTGTCAGCGGCTGCGATGATCAAGCTTTGCGGATGACTTACGCTGTCATGGAATATCTGAGGGTGACGTTGACTTCTGTACCGGCCGTGAGATTTGCCATACCCTGGATCTTGGTATTGAAGCTGGACAGTGACATGTTGGCCACCAAAGCACCGTCGAGGTACAAAAGTGAATCTCCGCTCCCGTACAAGGAGAAGTAATGGACACCGGTCGAATTCGGGAGCAACGTTCCTTCATAGACGCATGAGAAGACGTCAGGCCAGCCCGCGACTAGATCCGCCGGGTAGGCTTGAGAGATGTTTGGCAAGAAGAGTGTCTGGTTCACTGACCCAGACCAGTCTCCCGAAGCCCAGTAGGTGGCATTGACGCCTCCGTTTTTGAAATATGTCCATGCAATAGTGGGGAAGACGTCGGTACCTGGATAGGCTTCGGCATATTCTACCTCGACGCCTTCCAAGTCTCCTCTGGACTTGAGAGCTTCGAGGGGAGATGACACGTCCGCTGTCGACCATACGTTCACAAAACCGCCATTGGTTTCCGAGATCTGGACTGCATTTGTGGCGTCGACTCCGAATATCGCGATTTTCTGACTAGCATTTTGCGTTAGCAGCTTCATCTCATGAAATAATCAGTGACGTAACTTACTATTTCGCAGCAGATAGAGGCAGAGTGTAATCATCATTCTTGAGCAACACCGTCCCCTCTTCGGCAATTTTCTGAGCCAGTTCCAAGTGCTCCTGTGTTGTAACATCGGCGTTGCTGTCTCCAACGATCGGATCATCAACTTGTCCTAGACGAAAGACATATCGCCACACTCTAGCAACCATATCATCAATGCGTGACACGGGGATAGACCCATTTGCAACAGCATCGGCAAGGTCATCTCCGAAGTACGTTGGGAAACCGTAATTTTCTGGGTAGACACCACCAGGCATGGAACAATCCAGGCCGGCCATCACACTTTTCACAGTACTGCGTGTTGCATACCTACCAAACCGGTTCATCAGCTTTGGGTTCCTTACAGAAGTATAATGGAATAGAGCTCACCCCCAGTCGCTGATCACCGCGCCTTGGAAGCCCCAATCGCCTTTGAGCGTTTCATTTAGCAACCACTGATTCTCACAAGTGTAATCACCGTTCAACTTCTGGTATGAACACATGATCATGCTCGCATTTGCATCTCTCACGCTTGCCTTGAATGCTGGTAGGTATAGCTCATGCAAAGTACGCTTGTCGACGATCATGTTTGCGGCAACGTTCTTGGGCTCGACCCCGATGCGGTAGGCTTCCTGATTGTACGCGGCGAAATGCTTGACCATGGATTCAACGCCTGTTGATTGGATGCCCTTGATTTGGGAGACGGCCATGCGGGAAGTGAGCAGAGGATCCTCGCCGAACGTTTCAGCTGTGCGTCCCCACGAGGGGGACCTGACTATGTTGATTGTTGGAGACAAGACCACCGTTCTAGATTTGGCGGATTGCTCAACTCCAATGGCTTGTCCCAAAAGATCTAGTACACATCAGCTGGGAACTCCGTCACCGTTCGTTAGTCAAAGTCAACACCTCTGTCGCCGTGGATCCTGGCCTGGCCTTGCCGAATTATAGGTGGATTGGCTTACACCTGCCAGTGGACATTCAGTAAGCTGAGCGACATATAACTGCTGTATAAAACTATAGTTCTCGGGATAGGCTTACTCGAGGGTGGTATTCCACGTGCTCGCGCCCAAGATGGGCGCTGGAAACACGGTCACATTGCTGAGACCATTGACGCCTCCTGGACCGTCGGCCATGCATATCGATGGCAATCCCTGAATTCCCGTGATGTGGCCTGCGCATACATCTGAATATAGATACTGCAGTATTCTTCAGTCTAACGACACATGTTTACAGGGTGCTAGGCATAACCTACCTCCCAGTCGCCAGAAAGGAAGGCCAACTTCTGCGTGAGGTTGAGCTGGTCGGTAAAGGCCTGGATTCGGAGTTCACTATCAAGAGACACATTCAGCCAGGGCTGAATCTGCGCCGAGCTGGCGGTGACGCAGAAAAAGACTGCTACCAGTCTCAACGAAAGTACTCGCATCTTTGTATGGACTGGCCTCCGTGAACGAATGGTGGTCTCTGGCAGACCAAGTCATCAGGATGATCAGATAGAGGCTCTGCCGTGTGCTTGAAGAGATTTTCTGATATTTAACACTGAAAAGCCCAAGAGATAAGCAGAGCCCATTATGCATCGATAGATCTACGTCTGGGAATGGGGCAGGACTTGAAGTTGAGCCAATGTTGTTAGCGAGATTTGAAGCTGTCCACCCGAACTCCATTCCACATCCACCAGACGGATGCTAAGCCTAGCTTCCATGAGTAATTTTCTGGGCACATAAAGACCCGCTACGGCTTCGTACCATATCAGCGGTGAGTCCCGATACTCGTCGCCGCCTCCTAGTGGCACCGATCTTGTTGCAGGCTCACTGCTAAAAGGCCACTCGGGCAAGCATATGAGCGCACAGACCTAGTAACCCCTATATAAATAGCTACGGCATTCGGATCCCTAATTGGGATTTAAATTCATATTATAGTCACTAATGTAATCTTATTAAATGTAATAATTAGGAGCATTATTTATCTTGAAAAAGCAGTTAATACAATTAAACTTAATACGTAGAGTGTTTAACAAAATATATTTAAGCAAGCTCGGATTATTTTAAGCGACGGTGAGTGTCGGGAGCGGTTTTGAGTTAAAATCATTCATCGGAGCACCTGCCATTGGCAAGAAATCTATCCAGAGACGTCACGCGTTCCTATTATTGCACTTTCTCCTACCTCCCTAGGTTACCCTTCTTGCACATTCGGTTTGAGACAACCGACAAAATGGACCATATTCAGAGAGATGAAATACTCGAAAACATGCAGCCAGTCGTCTGGGCCTCAACAGTGCCCTTTGCTATTCTTTGTTTAGTCTCATCCCTGATGAGATTATACACTCGTGCTTTTGTTGTCCAAATCTTCGGAATGGACGATTGGTGTATGGTCTGCATTTTACCCATTTGGATCGGTCAGCAGTATATTGCGTGGATGTGGACCATTTTGGGGGGCGGACTGTGAGTTCTGAAGTCCTGAAGATCAAATGAGGTAGAGCACCTCTAACCGAGATATAGTCATATTGAATCAGTTTCAACGGAGAATGTCCAGAAAATAAGCCTGGTATGTGCTTGGCTTGACCCGCATTGCTTCCATTGCTACTGACCAAAACAGTACCTCCTCGTAGAATAATTCTACTATCTTCTGCTTCAGTTTTTCATCAAAATGTCTTTTCTATTCTTTTATCGACGTACTTTGATGGTTTCGACTCGGTTTCACACCGTCATCACGGTCGTGATGAGCCTCGTCTGTTGCCAAACCGCCGGCACATGGATATTCTACGGGCTTCAGTGCATACCCATCGACGCTTATTTCCATCGCGAGCTGTATCGAAACGCAAGTTGTATTAGCTCTGGTCTTTCATACTGTCTGCCGTCAGTGGCCGTGAGTCTCCACCTGCGCGCAATTGTCTCAACAACCTTGGGCCGAGCCCAACCTTGAAATATGCATTAACCCAGACTACCCCATAGAATGTGTCCATGGACGTCGAGATCTATATCCTCCCCATCTACCCAGTGTGGCACCTGAAGGCGTCTCTACGCCGCCGACTTGGTCTCGTTGCAATTTTCACTCTGGGTGGAGGTGCAGTCATGGTTTCTCTGCTGCGCTTCATCGTCCTGTGGCAATTGGCCAACACGACAGATACAACATACACATTCGGTTGGGTCACAATCGTAACATCTATCGAATTCGCAGCGGCGGTCATCACAGCCACTATGTCTGGTGTCGCGGCTCTCTATACAGTGCACTTCGGCAAGCCAGGTGCCACGGGGGAGGATTCGAGGCTGGAAGCAATTGAGATGAACAAACCGAGGACTGGGAGATCCAAATGTCACTGGGAAAGGCCTGCGCCAAACGAGTGCTCGGCTTGGGAGGCAACAAGGACGGAGAGCGAAGAAAACTTGTATGCCCCCGAAAGTGCTATGGAGCTGGGAAAGTAGTGCCATCCGTAGTATCTAGGAGACCTGGTGGAGCTGAAAAAACATAATTTTTGATCGGAATAGAAGGGGTTTTCCCTACCACGTTCGGCTGGACCAATTAAAACTCATTTCCTCCTCTTCTCGTCAGCAAAATTGCAGTTCAGAAGCCATCTCCACCCCGAGGCCAGAGCAATCTCTCTCCAATTCTTTTCGGGCTCGAACGACCTGGTATCCAAGAGCGCCTACTAAATACGTCTTCCCTCTGCCAGACCTCTCGACAACAGTATAGCTGTCCCGAATAAATAGCGGCGCGAAATATAAGCACCACTTAGAGGTCTCCCTATCCTCAGGAATGCAGGAGTTTCAGGAGTCAAGTTCTCCCAGCGATAAGCCCCTCGCCTCTGAAATGGCGGCAAACCCTAGAGCGTGACCGAATTCACTCGGACAGGACTTATCCACTACACCAGTGCCCTTTGTTATCCAATAGAAACAGTCGAAATAAATACTGGTCTAGTCCCGAAACAAAGTAGGGGTTCCTCATGTTCTCCCGTATAAAGTTGAAGAAGGCGGTACAAGTCCAAACTGGTCAGGGTCCCTCTTTCACAAGCACGCTGTCTCCAGCTTCGATTCCCGAGGTCTTTAGGCTGGCCTGGCTGCCTGGTGGCGGTTCTAGAGTTGGCTGTCCGGATACGTCGCCGACAGAATTCGGAAGCGGGCCGGGCCGCCGGCCTCGGTGTTGGCCGGCCGAGTTGCGGGGAAGCGGTCTATGTTGGATGCCGGAAAACGGGCGATGGCGCAATACATTTCTCTGTTGGCGCGAGACGTCGTATGTGTCTGCTCAGTCCACCAGCTGGCGGTATCTGGAGCTACTAAAGCATTCACCCTTCGATAAGTAGACCGTATTGGGGACTCCTGTCAAAGTCTCCGCGACTGATTTACCTATGTTTTTGGCTTTCTAGGACCCATGTCTTTCAAATCTATCCCAGTCTTGGACTTGTCTTTGGCAGATGATCCTGCCACTAAGCCGGCGCTCTTGACTGATCTTCGGCATGCGTTGATGGAAGTCGGTTTTCTCTATATCAAGAATGTGGGCATATCCGAAGATTTGTTCAAGAAGGTCATCTCAGAGGGCCGGGCCTTCTTTGACATCCCTCTCGAGGAGAAGTGAGCAGACCATCGATCTCCAGCCACGACCTCGTACTCATCATCATCCAGGCTCAAGATCGAGATGAAGAACGCCCCATCGTTCCTAGGCTACAGCCGGCTCTCGGCCGAGATCACGGCAGGGGAGATAGACCACCGCGAGCAAATAGACCTCTCCACGGAACATCCGGTGCCTGAGCCGGGAGCCCCGAGATACTACAACCTCCTAGCCCCGAACCAGTGGCCCTCCCCGGATGTACTCCCAGGCTTCCGGCCCAGCTTCACCGAATACATGAAGCTCATGGGGTCCATGTCGATCCGCTTCACCTCGCTCATCGCCGAAGCCATCTCCCTTCCTCCCTCCGCCTTCGAGAAATACTTTGACGGCCCGGACCAGCAGCACAAGCTCAAGATCGTCAAATACCCAGACGTGTCCGAGCTCACGGGCCGCCCCGATGCCGCGAACAGGCAGGGTGTGGGCCCGCACAAGGACAGCATGCTCACCAGCTACCTGCTGCAGGCGAGCCATCACCGCGGTCTGCAGGTACAGAACATCCGCGGCAAGTGGATCGACTGCCCGCCCATCGAGGGCACGCTGGTGGTGGCGATCGGGCAGGGCATGGAGGCGCTTACGCAGGGTGTTTGCACATCGACTACGCACCGCGTGCTGTCGCCTGCTGCGGGCGAGGGGGCGAGGTTCTCGATCCCATTTTTCCAGGGGGTAAGGGGGGATGCGGAGTTTGAGGATCTGGAGAAGGTCGGTGTGGGACAGGTTCCGGAGGCTGTGAAGGAACAGCGAAGGCGGGTATTGGAGGCGAATGGAGGGAGGCTGGATGATGTAGAGTTTACCTTTAGGGGTGGGGGAGTCGCAAAGACCTTGGGCGAGGCAACGCTGAGGAATCGAGTCAAGAGTCACCCTGACGTTGGGGAGAGGTGGTATCCTGATATTCTGGCACAAATTAGGGAGGAGCAGAGGTTGGCCTTTCTGGCCAAGGAGGCGGCCCGGCCTGTAGACGTAGAAACCCGGCCCAAGGTTGTTGAGGCGCACTAAAAGTGGCCCAATGCCGGTTGGCCGTTGATCGAGACCTCAGCAGATCCAGACCTCAGCAGATCCAGACCTCAGCAGAACGCATTACCCTTCTGGAAACATAGTTCTCCCATCTAAATCAAAGTGTATTGCGCCACCCGCTCCATATTCTTGATCCCGCTTACTCCCCAGGCAAACACCATCGTGTCTCAGTGCTTTCGCTATGTGCGGACTACTTGAGGTATGCGGCGAAACAGTCTTGAATCGATTTATCCGGGTGGTGGGCGTCGACGTGGACTTGGAAGCTGTTGCTACGATCAGTACAGGTCCGAGATGATGCCAGCGTGTAGGCAAAAGCACGTACGACTTTTCTCCAGAAGTGGCATGAAGACTCTTGAAGCAAAGGCTGCATTGTTTGTTGAGAGCCTCTTCGTTGCCCTTCTTTTGGGATGTATTCTTGGTACCAGCGGCCTTCTTTGCGTTTCGCTCGCGCTTCTGCTGAGCCTTGGCTCCCTGCAAAGTCGGTCAGCAAAACTGAAGGACCTCTGGTAGTAGTTCGAAAGGGACACCGTACATTGCCGCCACCCATCCTGTCGAGCTTTTGATAGAGAAAGTTGAATGTTGGTAGTGATTGGAGGGAACGGGCTTGTTGTTGCTTCTCGGATTGCTGACGTGGGAGAAGGAGGCGCAAAAGAGATGGAAGGAAGGGAAACAACGGTAACGCAGATGGCGATCGGGCAGCCAGATTCAAACTTGCAGTGGCCGATCGGCAAAAACGGTGGAACCACACCAAAAGGTCCAGAAGCCTTCGGATGTTCCACAAACAGCACCGGCCACCGCTTACCTGCTTTGCCTGCTTACTACACCTCCTCAGGGATTTCATACGTTAAATATCTACAAGCCCCACAGACGGACAGGGAACCGCCCCACTGATAAAAAATACCTTCGTTTTGGCTATAAGATCTATAGAAGCAAAGGTACCTTTTGACATCTTGATAATCAATTGTCTTTCCGTCTCTCTCAATGCATTTCCGTAGCCTTGCCGGCATCCCTTAGGCTGGATTTCGCAGCTATTGTTCTGGCACGCTTTGCTGATAGCTGAGTTGAAAATGACGTGTCATATGACATATCCAAAAGCAATGTACCTATCTTATGAAAATTGCTAGAAAAGCTACCTGTGGGTCTGGATGTAACGGTACAGCAGGAATAAACGTTTGAAATCCCTGGTTTCCAACGTCCTTCTCTTGATGCCTCGACCACGAAGCCCAAACCTCGAAATCGCTGTTGTCTTTTAATTGACGCAGCCCCTGCCACTGCTGTTGCATCTGGCTTCCTCACCATCCTTCCCGATTGGCCACTTGCTCTTGCATCACATGCAGCGTTGCGGTCTGCGGTTTTTAGGGTCACTTTATGCCTCTCCATGCTTCTCGCCTACCTGAAGACTCAACGAGACATGCTGCCGGCACAAGTAACCCTGACCTGAAGGTCAACGGCGGCAAGATCATCATCGCAAGCCGTTTGACCGCTGCGTTCCGTCGCGATGCCTCAGGGTGTAATATAACTGGATCTGACGGGGTTGTAGGGGAGGACGGGACGCCCGCTTCTCGGACAGGCTGCCAAGGACACCTCAGCAGATAGCTTCGAAACCTCTCGCTAGTTACCTGGACGCTGACAAGGCATTCTCGATCTGTCTGGCTGCATTAGCTGGTCTGCTTGCAAGCTGCGCAGGTGTGACCACAACCCCGCTGGGTGGTGTACCTAGTTTGGGTCTTCGGACTTCGGAAAAAGTGGGCTGCCTGGAAACATTCCGGCGATACCCCGGTCGACAGTCCTCAGTCCTCGTCAAGGGGCACGCAAACATCAGCTTGAGAAGGATTGGGAAATTGGAACGACTGGTTGCTCAAACACCTTGCCACAGATGTGCGGCGGCTGCAAGCCTCTGCCTGGAGTTTGAACCGCCATCAAAACCTTGCTGGTTTCCCGAACCTGGTGTCATATCGCATGCTTCCTTCGTCTTCACCAACTGCCTCCTCATTTTGCTCAAATTTGTCACTGTTGCTACTCTTCCCTTGCTGCGGCTTGCCTTCCATGAAATGGCCTGCCAGCTCTGTTCATGTTTTGTTATAGACTACGGCAAAGTTGTCAACCATAAGATCGCATTGCCATTCGAAGTGCAGGAGGTGTACCCAGAGCTGCCTCAGTTGAACAAAAAGGCGGGTGACGGCTGTGAATTTTGCCGTTTGCTCGCCAAGCTGATAAGCGAGTATTTGGACGTGACGGAGAGCAGTCTCGAAAGGCCGGTGCACTTCCAACTGCGAAATACACAGTTCTGTCTTGAAAGCGGGGCGTTGTATGTGGACGACGACCAAGTGCACAGGATGAGAAAAAGGAATAGTGTATATTGTCTCAGCATGGATTTGGTATATGGGCAACCTTCTCAGTCCAAAGAACTGGTATTCATGCTTCGCTCAAACAACGGGGGTGAGCTATCCACAACAGACAAGCGAGAGTCCGGAAAGTACAGTCCCGGCTAAGTTCTCGCCATACTAGATAAATGGAATCCTGAACAGTACCCGATGCATCGACGTTTGCGCCGGCCTGTAGAGGATGACCCT
The DNA here is from genome assembly GCA_003012965.1 of Juglanconis oblonga. Lineage (NCBI taxonomy): Eukaryota > Fungi > Ascomycota > Sordariomycetes > Diaporthales > Juglanconidaceae > Juglanconis > Juglanconis oblonga. The sequence continues at coordinate 15,363 of MUZH01003642.1, forward strand.
CTTTCTGCCAACTCAATTTCGAAGATGAAGGAATTCATCCACGACTGTCTAGAAAACCATGAAAGGTGCACCGTCTCAAACGACGGTTTTGTTCCTACTCGCCTGTTGGAGACCATTATACCAATGGAGCATTGTTATTGATTCAAGTCCTGATTTCTGGCCACCATCTCACAGTGGAGGGGTCGAGTTTCGGGGATATCGCCGCAAGACGGTAGAAATCCCCGTGGCGACCCCGAGGTTCTACCGCGCACCATCGTGGTCTTGGGCCAGTCTCGACGGAAGGACATGCTGGCCATTGTTCCCGCAAAACTCGCCGGACGGGGTTGCGGATCGCGTCATCGAACTCTTGAACGGAGCAATTGAGCTTCTTGATGTCAAGATTGAGTATGAAGGCAAAGTGTATACGGGAGGATCAAGGATGCCCGACTGATGCTCAAGGCGAGATACTGCGAAGTCTCAATATCCGGGCCACAGAGCACGGAGCAAATGGACTCGCGACCGGATCCTACTGTTCGTAACGAAAGCTTTCCCTACTGCGTCCGTGATTGCACAGGCAGTTTTGCGTACGCAGACTTCGACATGGAATTAGTGCCACCTGGAAATCTCTACGCCCTAAAAACGATCAACCAACCGGCTGGCTACGGAAGACACTATGGTTTTGCTTCAGGTTTAATTCTTCAGAGCGCTGAAGAGGGTCACGGCTTCTTTCGACGCGTGGGATTGTTCTGTTTACAAGAAGACCATCTCGATGCGTTTGGCAACATCTCACCGGAGCCAATCACCTTGATCTGAAAAGACGAATCCCTCGAAAACACGAAGTTGCAGAGATATCAAGCTCAGAGGCGATGGAGGCGGACCAAGGGTCAGCACTGTCGTGTGTCTAGAGATCAGGCTACCTAGGTAGCCACATGTGGAGGAACGTGCCCTCTCTCGAGGCAGAAAACGAACGTCACTCGATCCTGAGGACCACAAGGAGGGTTCATGAGCTCGTGAAATCCACCGAGAAGTGGGAGACTTTACTGGAGAGACGAGGCCGTCTTCTAAATCCTAGTGGGGGTCTCTTGTGACTGACTCCGGGAAGTAAGACGAATTCGCGATTGAAGCCTGCCGGAGACCTCGAATCAATAAGAGACAAAGTTGTGTATCCTTGTGCTCTCGTGCCAATTTCATCCGATTCAGTAAAGACTCGACCAGGACTTAGGGTTAATGAATTAGTCTGTAGTTAAAATCGAAGTCTCTGTCCCGGTCCGTCAGAATTCTCTGTTTATACCCCGCCTTTGTCGCTCTTTCTACTACTATAGTAGTTAATAAATTTGCCGATTTATTTCCTCGGTATCCGCATCTATAAGGATATTCCGAGTACGCTGGGCTGGCCATCTGGTGACGGCAGCAGGCAAGGAAGCAACGCTTGGAGGCAGAGCTCCTTCTAGGACGAATACGGTTTTTACTACTTAGAGGCTCCTCGAGGCTAGTATAGTATTAATTTTTCGGATTTCAAGAGATCTATTAATTAATTTCTAAGGGGAGACCCCCCTGGGCCTCCCTTTTGCCTGCAGCGCTTTAGCCTGCAGCGCCTTCCTTCTCTCCTTCACTTAGTTAAGTCCGTACTATCTTATGCCAAGATACTAAATCCCTATTAGCTAATAGCAATATCAATATACTACTTTTGAGCAGCTATTAGAAATGCCGGATATAAACCGGGGTTATAGGCTGTAAATGTAATAAGCTTAGGCTTTGCCTAGCTAAGGAATAGAGTTGGCTCTAGATCTACTGGATAGTGCCTATTAAAGGCTTAATGTTTACTAGTTCTCTCTTCTATAGTTGTTCTTAGCACTTTGAATCTTAACTCCATTTAGGCACCTATCTTCGGCACGTTATATAGGTCGGACCTTTATAAATAGTAGCTTAGTGTGAAGGGCTGGCCCACACGGTGGGCTCCAGACTGGCTAGCTTGTCTGCGGCCTTCAGCTGACGTAAGTCAGCTACCTTAACCACTGCACTACAAAAGGTACGTAACAATCCTGAACGCCAGGATTATGCTAGCCAGACTGATATACTAGGCTTTCTAGGCTAGGGCACAGCTCAGCCCATCACAGCTTTTAACTATAACGTAATTATTATAGATAATTATTTTAGAGGAGAGAGATAATTATAGATTTAATTTAGTAACTGCTTAGCTATAGTATTTGCTTATAAATAAAGGTATAAATAAAGGAACTATATGCTAGTCCCGATTCGGCAGGCGGTCCGCAGCAAGTAGCAGAACTAGGCTAGCCCTTATATAGGGCAGCTACTGCTACTGCCTTTCGTACCTACTCTTTCTAATAGATAATAACTACTCTTAACAGCTTTTCAGACTTCCTTTACTATTTATTATAACTGGAAGCCACGAGCCGTTGAGACCGGTTGCGCTATTTCAGTGACCTTTACACATAATCTAGTCCATCATCTACAAAGGGCAAGTTTCCTACGAGATAGTACCTCTCCAGCTGTAAGAAGCTTATCAAAGTTAGTCAGATGCAGACAAGCCTTGGAGGCCATACCTGTCTGCTTAGTGCCATTTTCCTGGGTTCTCTGCTGAGTTGATTTGATTTGGTATGTCAACTTCCCTTGACAATATCTGAGCGCGGGGCTCACTTTCGGTACATACGGGCCGTGATACCCTCCCATGACGACTCCTCCCCGCTGCTCTCTATCGAAACGGGCCACCGCCCCCGGATCGTGTGTTCCCTCATCTGAAGCCTCCTCCTCCTTCTCTGTGTCTACCCGTTAACATGCTCTCTAGGCCTGAATCCTCCTCCGACCCCTCCTTCTCTCCGTATTCCCTCCTTAGTACGGGGATACCCTACACAATAGCAAACCCCCTACCTTCTTTTCCAACGCTTCCCGGATCTCCAACACCCCCTTGTCCGTGGCCATGAACAAACACTCGCCCATCTTCAGGCCGTCTACGTAGTCCCACTCGAACCCCCTGGCGACCCTGCGCAGGCCGGGCAGCTGCATGTTGATGGGCCGTTTCGGCTTGGTGATGGCGGTGACGTTGCGCATGACAGGCTCGTTCTGGATGTACTTGAGCCCCAGCCACAGGCGGCGGGTGGCTACGTTGGCGGTGGTGACGGGCTCGGTTTCGAAAGTCAGGAGCTGCTCCGGGCTGGGCGGGGTGGAGCCGGCGCGCGTGACGGAGGAGATGAGGCCGGACCGGTGCAGGGCCATGCAGAAGAGCAGGTTGTATTTGGTGTTTGGGAGCGAGGTCAGGCCGAGCCGCGCGCGCGAGGCGTTTTGCAAGTGCGCGCAGGCGTTGGCTACGTTTGCGATGCCCATGGTGGCGCGAGGAGGGGGAGGGGG
>MUZH01003643.1:0-18778 GCA_003012965.1 Juglanconis oblonga
TATGAGGTGAGTTTATGTCACTCCTAATGGACCGCAACCCCTCCCCCGGAGCCTCCGCCAACACCAAAAAATGCACAAGCCTCAAAAGGGGTCATATAACGAATGACCAACAGGGGAAAGAAAATTCACAAGCAGCAGTCAGTCAGTCAGTCAGTCATCGCAAGTTGGTTGTAGAAATCATTAATGCCGTGTCCTGTCCTGCCTTGTCCTGTCCTGCCTTGTCCTGTCCCCCACCACGCCCTTTATTCCTCCTTTCCCCTATCAAAACACCAATCCCTCTAGACGTCGTGGCATGAAAAACGAGCAAAAGAGTATGCCACCATGCCGGGAGGCCTCGACGTCTCCAATGCCATCTTCAGAAAAGAAAAAAAAAGGGAAAAGGAGGGGGTGGGGACACCCAGAGTGAGTTAATCGCATCAACATCTGAGATGTTGTGCAATATAACCCACAGTCCAAGTCAAATGACGCCCAATCCTGCGAGATAACGTTTCACCATCCATGCATCGACGTTGCCCATGCCACCACAAAAAACAAGGGAGACCTGAACCCAGGTGGATAGATACCTGGACCCAGACCAACACAGCACAAAGTACCTTTGTGCTGTCATGCAGTAGATGTCTAGATCCCTTAGTCCGAGTCAATAGCATCGACATCTGAGCCACCAGCATCAGACATGCTCTCATCCTCATCCGAGGGGAGAGCATACGTCTTCTTCTTAGCAGCAGCTGCACGGCCAGGACGGCCGCGCGCAGCAGGCTTGGGTGGCGGCGAATCCTCCATAGCGACGTCACCGTCCTCGTCCGCCTCCTCCTCACTATCGCTGAAGTCGAACGCAGCGGCGCCCGTCTTCTTGCCGGCCTTGCTGGCCGCGGTGGGCTTGTTCTTGGCGGCGTAGGCCTTGGCCGCTGGGGACAGCTGCGTGGGCTTCTTGGCGGGAGCAGCATCCTTCTTGGGCTTGCTCTTCGCAGCGGCGGGACGGCCGCGGCCCTTCGCGGGCGCGGAGACGACGTTCAGAGGAGCCTTGCCCTGTTTCGCCTTGGCAGCTGAGGCCTTGGCCGTGACAAGGGCTTCATCGTCCTCTGACATGTCGATGTCCGAAGACATGGTGGGCTTCTGGGGAGAAGACTTGGCCAGCAGCTCGTAGTTGGTGTCATCGATGTTGTCATCGTCGAAGGTGGTGCGGGACTGCTTGGTCTTGAGCTTCGGCATGGCCGTGTTGCCGTGCTCGGACCGCGACATGGCAAACAAACTAAGTCTGCCGTTGGTCGCGTCTGCAGCCGGCTCACCGATGCCACGGACCATGGCGCCGACATCGCCGATCATGTTGTCGCCGTCGCTCTCCGACTCCTCGTCAGAGTCGTCGAACGCCCAAGTCTTGGCCTTGGAGGCAGCTGCACGCTTCGTGCGACCGGTGGTAGGTTTTGGCTCCTCGGGCTCGGGCTCTTCTTCGGGCTCAGAATCGACCGGAGAGGGCTTCTTCGCGGGTGCTGCTTTGCCCTTACTCTTGGTGTTGCTCTTGCTCGGCGCAGCAAACACGTCGTCATCGTCATCATCCGACAGGTCGACGACTGGAGAAGGCTTCTTGGCTGGTGCTGCCTTGGGCTTAGGCACCTCCAGCTCCGGCTCCAGCTCAGCAAACTCATCGTCCTCGTCCGACAGGTCGATTATTGGCTTCTTTGCGGTTCTCTTCGCGGGCACCGCCTTGGGTTTGGGCACATCCGGCTCCGGCTCCGGCTCAGCAAACTCATCGTCCTCGTCCGACAGGTCGACTATCGGCTTCTTTGCGGTTCTCTTCGCGGGCGCCGCCTTGGGCTTGGGCTCCTCCGGCTCCGGTTCAGCAAACTCGTCGTCCTCGTCCGAATCAGACAGATCGATAATCGGCGATTTCTTCTTTGCAGCTCTTCTCGCAGGTAGCGCCTTGGTCTTGGGCTCTTCCAACGCGGCAAAGTCGTCATCATCATCATCCAAATCCAGCAGGGCAGGTTTCTTTGCGGGTGCTGGGGCGGTCTTCGTCGGCTCCCGGCCGAATGACGCGGTGAAATCTTCGTCAGAGTCGGCTGCCCCATCGGTTGTTGCCGGCTTGCTGGTCAATGGTTTGGCGAAGGTCGATGCGAAGCGCGACTGCGCGGTTGTCTTCGGCGGCGCAGGAATGACGGTTTTTGTCGTCTTCTTCACCGCAGTCCTGGACTTGCCCATGCCAGGCGCATAGTCATCATCGCCCTTGTTGCGCTTGCCGCCCTTTCCAGCTCCGATTTTCTTGGACACGCGACGACCCATCTTCCGGATGTTGCTGCGAATCTCTTCGTCCAGCCGCATCTGATTCTCCCACTCCTCAATGAAGGCGTCAAGGTCGCGGATCCAGAGGTCCTTCTCGTTGAGAGCCTCTAGCTCATCCTTCTCGGCCTTCTTGGCAGCAATCTGCTTCTTCAACCGCTCGAGACGCTCGAGAGTCAGAGAGTAGATTTGCATCTGCAAAAGTTAGTACGGCCATTATTCGGGCGGAAGAAGCGTGAGGGACTCACCGAGAGCAGGTAATCGTAGTCGTTGGCGCCAGGCACGCCGGCATCGATGTCTTCATCTTCCTTATCCGCATCGTCTTCCTGGTCCATCTCCTCATCGGTGTTCTTGACCTTCTTGTTGGTCTCGCCCTTGGGGAAGGGCCTGTACTTCCTGGTGCGAAGCTCTTGAACCAAAACGGCCTTCTTCTTCTTGGAGACAACCAGCTTGCCGTCTATGATCTCCTCAACAAAGCGAGCCATATTCTTCAACTTTTCGTAGTCGTCGTCCAGGACTCTGAGCCAGTAAGTCTAGATGAAAAAGTTAGCACTGTATTCATCAGTTTGTGGGAGGAAACGCGAGGGGAGTCATACCCGTCGGTCAGTGTACAGGGCGTAGCGGTACAAGTAAAACTCCTCCAGGATTTGCTCAACGTTCTCGTACTTGCGAATCTGACCACGCGGATCGAAGGCAACAAGGTTGGTCGTGCCGATCGACTTGGTGAGCTTGAACTTTTCGAGCAGCTGGTCGTTATCAAGCGCGTGCTTGATGATCTTGTCATCCAGTTGGATCTCGAAGTGCACGTTCCGGTGATCGTTGAACTCCTTGTAATCCTTGATATAGGAAGGAGTCTTCTCGCCTCGGATGATCTGTTCAAGCTTCGACTTGAAGTCATCTGTCCACATACGAATGGGCAACTCGGTAACAAAAACCTCACTGTCCTTCTCCATCTTGGCGATGCCGTTGAACTTGTATCTGCCCGGGCCTTCTGGCTCGGCTTGGCCCTTCCATCCGCGGAACCACGGAGTCATGGTCTCGAATGGAAGCTCCTCCGTGGAGTCGTCGAGACGGCCCATGCGCCTCTTCAGGTTCTTGATGATGTCCATAGGGTGATAGTTGGGGATGGAAGTGCTCCAACCCGTTCCGATACCATCAGCACCGTTGCAGAGGACCATGGGGAGGACCGGAGCGTAGGTCTTGGGCTCGATCTGCTTGCCATCCTCAAACTGAGCATCGAGGATCGGCTCGTCGAGGGGGGAGAACACGCGCCGGGCGAAAGGAGACAGGCGAGTGAAAATGTAACGGGCGCTGGCAGCATCGTTGCCGCCCGCGAGACGAGATCCGAAGTTACCGCTGGGCTCCAGGATGTTGACATTGTTCGATCCCACGAAGTTCTGCGCCAAACCAATGATAGTCTGCTGCAGAGAGGCTTCACCGTGGTGGTAGGCAGTCTGTTCAGAAACGTAACCGGCCAGTTCAACCACCTTCTTGTCCTTGGTCAAGTTCCGCTTGAAGCAAGCGAAGACGACCTTCCGCTGACCCGGCTTCAAGCCGTCAACGACGGATGGAATGGAACGCAGATTATCAGCCATGCTGAACAGGATCAATTCCCTGTTGACGAAATCGGTGTAGGTGATAGACTTGGTGGAATGATCCAGGAACGTTCCGGGCACGAACTTGCCGAGCCACTCCTTTCTCGCATCAGCCTTCTTCTTCGAGAAGGCCAGTTCAAACAGCTCGGTCTCCTCGGGCTTCATGACGTCGAACTCCTTCAGGTGGTTGTCCAGGTCGGTGAAATAGACTTGGGCGTCCTCGTTCGAGCTGGTTCCCAGACCCTTGAAGTACTTGTAGTGCCACTTCTTGATCTCATCGTGGTGTTTCTCCTTCCAGGTCTCATATTCGGGCATGGTGAAGAAGGACCTCATCTTGAGGGGCTTCTTTGGATTGGGGCCCTGCCAGACCTTGACCACAGGAGTGGTAAACTCCCGGAAGAAGTCAGGAATCTGGAGCAGAGACGGGTACTGGACTTGAAGGAAGTTGATGAGCAGACCCTTGATGTGACTGCCATCATGATCCTGATCGGCCATGATCATCAGATGACCGTATCGAAGGCTCTTGGCGTCGGTGTAGTTTGTCTTGTGCTTCAGACCGAGGAACTGTTTGATGTTCTGGATCTCCTGGTTCTTGAGGATCTGGTCGATGGGAGCATCACGAACGTTGAGCATCTTACCCCTGAGTGGGAAGACGCCAATGCGGTCGGGATCGAGAATGGCACGCCCTGCCACGGCCAGACCGCGGGCAGAGTCACCCTCCGTTAAGATCAGGGTACACTCGTGGCCGTGTTTGCTTCCTGCCAAGTTTGCGTCGACAAGCTTCTCGTTGCTGATGCGAGAGCGCTTACTGCCATCCGACTTGGCCATCAACTTATCCGCCTTCTTCTCCGCGAAGTGCATGATGTTGTTGATGGCCTCGGTCCCCCGAATCTTCTTGATGAACCCATCAGTGAGTGGGCACTTGGTTCCGAAGGCACTCTGCTTGGTGGTCATCTGCTCCTTGGTCTGAGACGTGAAGGCTGGGTTGTCGATGAGACAGTTGACAAAAATGAAGATGTGGTTGCGAATATGATTCGACTTCAGGGAGTGGCCCTTCATCCTCTTGGTAAGATCCTTCAGCAGAGCATTGCAGATCTGGTCGGCAATATAGTTGACGTGTGTGCCGCCAGAGGTCGTAGCAATCGAATTGACGAATGAAACTTGTTGAAACGACCCGTCGGAGACCGTGAAACCGATCTGCCACCTACCGTCGTGTGCCTTGGCGTCCTCAAAGATCACGGTGGCAGGTTTAGGTCCGTTGCCGTCCTCGTCGAGGTCCTGACGCTCTATGGCGATGGACTTGGCGTACATCTCGCAGTACTTCTTGAACCCGACCTTGAGGTGCTCTCCGTTGAGATACACCTTGACATCCTCGACCGTACCAGCCAAATCATAGACTCGCCGGTATAGGACGGACTCGGTGTCATCGTCGATGCCGTTTGTCATGCCAAACTTGTCCCAGTCGGGCTTGAAGGTGACCCTGACGAAGTCCTTGGCCTTGTTGGAGGTGATCTTGGCCTTGTCCATCCTCCCCATGTTATCTCTCCATGTCGTCTTGTACCTCTTCCCGTTGGCCGAGTCCTGACACTCGAGGGTGAATTCCTTGCTGAACACGTTGCAAAGCTTGGCACCGTATCCGTTGCGTCCACCGACAGTCTTCTTCTCGTTGTCGTCGAAGTTTGAACCGGCGAGCAGATGACCGAAGACAAGCTCCGGGATGTAGACACCCTCCTTGTCGTGCATCTCGACAGGAATACCCTTGCCATCGTTCTCGACGGAGATCTCTCCCTCTTCCCGGTTGATGGTGATCTTGATGTAGCTCATTTTCTTGTCGCGCTGCTTATTGTCGGCAGCGTTGACTAGAATCTCATCGAAGATCTTGTAGAAACCGGGGACAATTGCGGTCTTCTTGTACTGCATGAGGGAGTTTTCCTTGTTGAAAACCCACATGGAACTCTCGGTGCGCTCGACGGAGCCAACGTAGGTGTCGGGACGCGCGATGATGTGTTCGATCTGGCTGAGCTTTTTGTAGGTCTCGGTAGCCGTCTTCGGCTTGGACGTCTTGAGTCGTTCTGAGGGACCGTCGAGTTGCATGAAACTATCATTCTCGATCACGCCCAGAGGCTTGCCACCGCCCTTCTTCGCTGCGGTCTTCTGCTTCTTGGCATTTGGAGGAGTGTTTGACATGTCGCCATCAAAGACGTCGTCATCATCGCCCTCGTCCTCGTCGGACTCTGGCTTTGCGCGCTTCTTAGGAGCAGCTTTGGTCTGGAGGGTTGTCTGGACCATCTTCTTGGGCGCGGCCTTGGCGGCGGGTTTCGCAGCAGTGGTCTTCTTTGCGGCTATCTTGGCCTTGGGCTTCTGTGACTTGTAAGTAGCTGCGACGGAAGAATGCCCTTGTTGCCCATGAGATGCTGGCTTCGATCCAATGACAAGAGGGGAAGGGCGGAGGGGACGCGCAATGCGCGACGCGATGGTCTTTGTGACGCGTGGGTGTTTGCACTTTACCTCGGGAGAGTAGCCATCGGACTCGTCTTGGAAGTCAGAAAACGCCGACTCTACGTCTGAATCCATCTTGGAAGGAGGGATGAGGGCTTCGCAGCCCAGGCGCAGAGGTGGGTGGGATGGCGCAAGAAGGTTGCGATCAGAGGGGCGTTGCGAAGATTGAATGGTTGAGCGCGAGAGATAAGATGCATAAACGAATGAGATTTGACTGTGGAGACAATCAGAATCGCGTTGAAATGGGGCTCGTCCTGCAGCCAAATGGTGAAGAAAATCTCCCAAGTATGAGGTGTTGCTGATAAGCAAGTCGGGTGTGAAGGGACTGTGGAGGGGGGGGTGTAAGGTGCCACAGCCTGCGGTTGGAATGTTGTGGTCGGTTGAAGTGTTTTGGAGCTTATTAGTGTGGTTGCCGGGGTCGAGAGGATGTTTGTTGCTCGTGGCTCTCAGATCCGCTTCCGAGCTACCTAGGTACTATGTAAAACGTCGGTAACGCGTCAGTCCTCGAATGGGAGACCGTTGCAAGGCGCGATCAGCAGGGATGCGGGTACGCGAATGTGGCTAGTGCGGGGGATGATTAAGCATGATTGTGGCGCCCCACCCAGACTCAACGTCGTCTCAGCTGCTGCTCAGCAAGCACTGTGTTCTCCAGTTCCAAGGTTGTCAACCACCTCAAAAGATGGCTGATGATGAGGTGGTTCTCGAAAATGACTGTACCTTTCCACACAGGCTGGTACTAGAGGCTGGTGTAGGTGGAGGTGAGTCGTGGGTGATTGATACTAAATGGGTAACGTCAAAGAGAAGACGGATGTTGCAAGACTGAGAATGGCTGGTAGAGTGTGACTTTTCCCTATTCCCTTTATTTTTTCCTTCCTTCTTTTCTTTCCTCCTCCACTTAAAGAGAGAGGGGGGGAGAAGAAGAAATAGCAAAGAAAAAACTGGCCTGCTCTTGCTTAAGAAGACTTGCTTAAGAAGATTGACAATTCAGGGCAGTGGAAGTTTTGTAGAAAGCTTTCCCTCAAACTTTCCCTTCTGCTTCAAAAGCTCCTCAAATCCTCCTGAAGGACACAGGACAATAGCACTGGCAAAAATGGCCCAAACTGCACCCTGGAATCTGGATAACTCCATGCCTCCCTGTAGAGCATTATCTCCTTCCAATTATGGGCTCCTTAGGAGACATTAGTTAGTCATCATGCCACTGCCCATTTCCTCAGGCTCCCCGGTCCTACCAAATAAACAGACATATTGGATCTTGCTGGCAGGCGCGAAGGACCAGTGATGATAATACTGCCTCGATGGAACGAACGGGCTAGAAGACAGTGTTTCTCTGGACATCAAATATAGCCGTCCAACAGCAAGACATTTTTTCCATCTCTACAACCTTCCGGGAGTGTCGCAAGCAATTTGAAGTTTCTCGTCACAGCCGACAAGTCACCACTGGAATCTATAATCCCACAGAAAAGGCCACAAGAACCCTGGCAGACGGCGTGGGCATGGCTCCAGGCACCAGGCTCGGAACGCTTAGAAGCAACGGCTTCGGATTCTGGGACAGGGAAAGGCCGCGACCTCTTCTGCTTGATGTCATCATGGACGGAAGTCGTCGGGCCTCAAGCAGTCGCCTGCTCTCTCTTCCGGCAGAGATCCTTGCTGAGATCGGTCATTTGTTGTCTGGGGACTGGGCCGCGCTCGCCAACTTGGCTCTGGTGAACAGTGACTGCCGCCAGTTGGCACGATCTGTACAATTTGTGGAGGTATACTTCGACAGTGGCCCTGCCTCCGTGGCCCTAGTCAATACCATCTCCCGAGAGCCACAGCAGTTGGTAGAGTCCACGGGCATCAATCTTGCGCCTGGGTCTCCATCCCTCAGTCGCGCCATCCGCCGCATCACCATTTGTCCATCTCGTCAACGCGCACGACACCCGGCGTTGCGGGACAGTTTCTACATGTCTTATCACAGGCATGACATCTGCATGGACCCTGGCGATGCTCGGAAAAGAGCTCAGTTGGCCGATTATCGCCAACGTTACCGTGCGCCACTCTTCCGAGCACTTCCCAAAATGCGATACCTTGACAGTCTTTTGTGGAAGGATGAGATTGCAGTATCAGCCCACGAATTCATGACCTTGCTATCTCTGCCTGTGAGGCATCTCAAGTTTTCCAGGGGAACCAGGGTTCAGATTCCCAAGGAGATGTTCCTGACCTCGCCGTTGCCAACCGACTTCTCCTGGCGCACTCTGCATATTGAATTGACCCTACTCTGCCCAGCACAGGACGAAATAGATGACGAACTTGATTCATCTGATGATGAGCTCCTTGCCGACCCTTCACTCAAGGACCTTGAAGTGGCTGGGGTTGAGCAGCCAACCTCTCTATTGACTGGGATCCTCCAACGTTGCTCACAAAATCTGGAAGTTCTCAAATGGGATCCTCGGATAGTTACAGTCATGCGGCGTACGCCCCGCGCAATGCTCATGCTACACGACAGCAGTCTCACCTTCTCACGGCTTCGTCGCCTGCTCTTAGCATCAGCGACCGGAATATCGAGTCAAACCTTGGCATCTCTACTTCATGGCAGCCCTAATCTTACTCATCTGGAATTGCCTTCCCTCCTCGATGAGGACTGTTGGGCGACACCCGGGTTCGGAGGCGGTCAGTGCCCACACCTGCGGGACCTCGAGGATCTGGTCATTAGTGACCATGCCCTTGTTCAATGCAAATCAGTCGACGGAGTGCGGCCGTATACCGAGTTCCTCGAAGCACACGCCAGTGTCAAGAAGCTATATATTGGTGTTGCCAAAAACGAGTATCTGGATGAGCTTGTGGTGCCAATTCTGGGAAGCGGCCGGTTCTCGCTTCTGACTTCCTTGTATTTATGGTGGAATGGTCCCTGGGAACAAGATGACAGAAGCGATGGAGATGCCCCGAGGAAGACTGTCATCCGAGTTCCGGAGTCAGCACTGCGAACAATCGCGAGCGAACTCCCAGCCCTTGAACAACTTTCCCTTGGTGCTGGGTGCAGTCTGGATTGGCGGCAAAAGGTAAGCACCCACCCCTCCGATGGTTCAGGCGCAAGAACACTCGTTGGTTTTCTACGAGCTTCTCTACGGGCTTTCGGGGTTGTAGACTGCCTTGTTGGGATGGGCGGCTCTGTTTTACATTTCAATCATAGCTAACTCCCCATTTCGTAGGAGCTGATCGACCATGACCACATACGCAGTATTCTGGCCCCTGGTCTTCGCAAACTCATGAGGCTCTTCCTGTCTGGCGACACCTATCTAGAGGAAGATGTGAAGGAGGTGGATGCAAAGGATTATTACGTGGGCCAGTCGATGATTGGGGGCGGAGATGAGCTTCTCGAACAATTGGTGCAGGGAGGAGGGGATTGCCTACCAGCACGAGGTAGGCGGGAGAGGCCACATAAACGAAGAATGGTGATTGAGGGCATAAAGTATGCGAGGGCCTTCCCTCAGTTGGAGTTAGTGTTCTGCGGGCAGTGGCTCATGGAGATCAGGTGGGTCAGTTCGCTTGACGACAGCTGGAGCATGGCCCCGGCGGCCATCATGTACGCCAAAGTGGATGAAAATACTGATATTGGCATGAAAAGGATGTTGTGGACGCGGGGAGTGGTGAGAAGTAAGCGCGCTAAGTTGAAGAAGACGCTCTTTGCTTCCGCCGAGTACGCGGAGTACACGGCTGATTGCTAGTACAGACTCCCCGATTGAAGCGCAACAAGATTATCAATATCGGCATTGGGGTTTTGGATTAAATCAACAGCGCAACAATGTTTCAGGTATTCGGAAACAATGGATCGAAGCGAGGTTTCATCCCGTGTAAATATTTCTCTAGAGAGTTCGGCTGCCCTTGACGGTCATTAATCATGGATAAGTTCAGCGACCAAGCGAGACTTGGAGCACGAGATCATCCCCATGTGCAAGTCGGAGGGCATGGCGATGCAGGCGTTCGGGGTCCTTGGTGGCGGCGGCTTCCAGGTCCCAGGAACGAAGAAGGAGGATGGTCGGATGGCGATGGGGCGTTTGGCCACGGGCCGCGAGGAGAAGGTATCTGCTGTCTTGGACAAGGTCGCGAGGCATCGTGCGGTATCTCTCTCACTAGTGTTGCTCTGGCGGATTCCATGCACAAGGTGAGCCCCGTGGGCAGGCGGAAGGTTGAGCACCTCAAGGCCAACGTCGAGGCTCTCAGCCTGGAGCTTAGCCCGGAAGACGTCGCTGAGATCGAGAGAGGGTATAATTTTAACATGATCAATTTCACGGGTAAAGTGGCACGGGGGCCTGGGGATGTCATCCCGAGCCTCTCGCTTGGCCAGTTTGACTATGTTGCTCCTCCGACTGCCATAAAGCCCCACAAGGGGCCACAAGGGGGAGCTCAACACTGCTTGGGTGCCTTAGATTGGTTGTAACCGACAATGGACCCGAGAAACATGAGACCCGGAGACGGTCAAAAATCAGCAGTATGATATTATGGTTGATGGTTGAATCAAAGGGCTTTGTGCGGTCCTCTCCGTCTTCGTCCCACTTTTTTCCCTTTTCAAGAACAGGGAAGGGTGGGGGGAAATCCGCTGAAGCACATGTCCTCTCCAGCCACACCTGTTGAGCAGACACAGAGCATGGTGGCATGAAAGCGTGGCATGAAAGCGTGGCAGAAAGCATGGCATGGACATGTGCCATGTCACGTTCTTGTCCCACAGGCCTTGCACGTTGCGTTCCCGGTGGCCCTTCCTGGCTTGCCTTCCTGGCGTGGCAAGGATGGCGACCATATTTGATCCTCCAGTCGCACGACTGAAGGCGCGTGTTTGGCTGCATCGTCTCGCAGACCGTCCGGCCCCTCTTCTCGTCGCCTCGCTCGCTCAAAGACAGCAAGGACAGCAAGGACGATGTTGTGCAGCGGCACAGACAGATTCCAGCTGCGCGACGTCACCTACGCTCCGTGGACCGTGGTGGTGGAGCGCCAGAACGATGGTCCCATGGCCTGTGGACGATCTCTCTGGAAACGGGAGAATCGACCTCCAAAGCGGCCGTCACAGCAGACATGTCAATGTTCAAGGGATGAGGTCGCCTTGTCCGGAAAGGTGCGGCGGGTGTGGGGCCCGGAGACGGTAGTTTCTCCTGGTTTCTCCCCAGCCATCATCGACACTTCAGTTCCGATCCTTCAGTTCCGAGACTCCTATCTCCTTCTATCTCGTGTCTTCAACTTCAGGGCCACACTGGCTCAGACTAGGTATCTTCAACCTGGGATGTTCTCGAAGGCGGACGAGGTCCCGCGGAGAACAGTCGGGAGATCACATGCCTCGTCTACTCTGAACGCTCATTTCTCACTTCTTCCCATCCTCACGAAGACATTGCTCGTCAGATGGTGGCTGGGTGGCAGGGCAATTTGCGGAAATGAGCTCGAGCGCGCCATCGCGGATCCATCTGACTGGCCTGGTGTATGGTGCCTTCATCGGACGAGTCGACTTGACCTAAGCCTCTGCATCTTCAGCGCTGTGCCCCGCCAACCGCTACGCCAACCGCTACGTCCTGCTTGCTGCCTCCCTGCTGGTTACGCTTGCCCTTCTCCTCGCCGCACCCCCAAGTGGAGAGACCGTTCCACGAGTGCGTGGGCATTGGCGACCTCTGCTACTGCATATCATAGCTGCCGTGCGACGCTTACCCGAGCACGAGAGGAGAGGAAATTTCCCGATCGAAGCGTACAGCCGTGAGGGCTTCCACCACCGTGACACGACGCTCCTCAGGCTTCCTTGTCCCTGCCTGTCAAGCTCCTGTCGTGCCACCACCACGAGGGGTACAGTCATCTGAAACCAGACGGGTGTGTCTGGGCCTTGCCTCTCTGGTCCTCGGGGCTGCATCTCAAGAGGTTACGCGCGAAGGGAGGAAGGAAATAAGCTTATGTCTGCGGCAAACTCGAATCCATCGCCAGGTCATGTGCTTCGGCCGTGTCGTGGGCATCACGACTGACCGAGACCCCCTCAGCTTTGAGACGGAAGGTGGACCTCGCCAGAGAATGTGATGTGTCGAGGCTGGAGTGCGACAACTGGCGGGTACATGCGCTGGAGTCTCTTGTCGGCCCCGGGCTGGCGTTGTCGAGATGACCACCCCGTGGCCTTCTAGAGCAACTGCGATTGTCTCTCGAAGGCCAAGTCGGTTCGCATCTCGCATCTCGCCTCTCGCAGTGGCAAGCTTGCGGGCGTACGTGCGTCCACGGATCCCATGAAACCCCACGCCATCCGCGCGGACTCTGGCTGATCGGCCACGGTTCGCCACCCCTTCCCCCAGAAACAACATGTCACATCTACGGCACGGCTTGTGCTTCAGAAGGCATCTAGTCTAAGGGCCTCTCATTTCACAGCTCCCGTTTGGCAGCAAGCGCTGTCCATGCTCTCATGTACGCATTAGGCAATCCCGCCATATCAGCCACGGCAAGCTGCAGAAATGATGACGGCTGTGACGGCTGTGACGGCTGGAACGCTGCGCCGTCGTGGATTGTCCCAGGGGTCATCTTGACTCGAGGCACCGTCGTCCAATGTTGGGACTCAATTCAGTCTGCATACCAGAGTTCCGCTCCCACGACTGCACCTTGACGTCCTGGTCTGGGGAAGACGCCGGTAGCATCGCAGCCGGTATAGCCTGCTACTGGCCACACTCATCGGAATCTAGACGCGGTGCTCTCCAAGTCTTACCCCACTGGTTTCCCAGGGAACATTGAGGCCCCCCCCCCGTGTGTGAGTGAGTGTGTGAGTGAGTGCCTTTGGTGAAGATTTTGACCAAAGTCCTGACGACAAGAGAAACCCTCACCTTACCCTGACGACCATCTTCCGAGTTGATGGTCCAATCCTTGACACCGCCGGGCTGGCTACATAGGCCGACGTCGACCGACACTCATTGGGGGACAAGGATGTCTGCGTTGTCCAAGGATAGTCAACGAAGGCGTACTGGAGTGCGGGAGTACTGACTGGCCGACTGATGGGACTACAAGGGTACAAGCTCTGTGCTGCCTTTCGGACAATTTGGACGTGCTTGTACAAGCCAAGCTCGTGGAGGGGAGGCAGAGATTGGTACACTTTCGTTGCAGCTGTAATCTCCACCTCCTGCTCAACCTTCTGGAAGAGCGGTAGAATCTCGTTGACAAGCAGGCGAGGAGGAACAGGGCCCACCTTCGATGTCTGACGTTGGTGGCTAGACGCGGGTATCGACAGAGGACAGGACCTAAAGAGGGACAGCCATCCTCGCGCGTCTGGCGGTCAAGCCGAGAGGCTGAACGATGAATGGAGCCAGAGCAGGGGAGATGTTTTCACGATCTGCAGAGAAGCATGCGCAGAAGGTGAGGAAGAAGTCTTGCCCCCTGTCCATCCCAGGCCGTGGAGGCATGGACATGGGACGGCCAACCGTGTCGTCCAATGTGTCCTCTCCTCTCCGTCATGTTGCGGGCAGAGCGGCCACGTGTGTCGAGTCAAGGAGGAGTTGCTGTCTTGGACACCTAGGTCTCTGGTCAGATTTTCTTTGTCGCACCCTTCTCAGAAGCCGGCTAGCCTGGGTGACTAGACGGCACCTCCTGCAGCCATCCGTCAGGCTGGTCTCTGTCAAAGCTCCTCCTGTACAGTTTTCCAAACAAGCCAATGGCATGTTTGGCTGGTCAAGCTGCGATCAAACTGATTTGTTTTTCCTTAGCAACACATCCGCTGCGTCATGCAGTCGCCTGTGTTCGCCCTTTCGGGCCAGCGCTCCAGCCTGGTGAAATCTACTGAAACCTACCTCACCTCGATTCTGGTGCTGCCATCTCCACAGTTTCCTGTTTCTGACGGTGTTTACAGATTTCGGTGTCCAAGTTAACCCTTCCAAGTACCTCTCGGTCCTGAACTCGCACTGGAGAGGACTTGTCCACGTTGGGACGTACCGGGGGCGAGGAGAGTAGTTTTCGACGCTGGAAGGTAGTGTTGACAGACCGGGAAGCAATTCTTCTGCGACTGTCACGGAGCTGTTTGAGCTTTCCGATCGGATTGATCTCCTGATGCCGAATGATGCCTCAAGACAGGTAACGTGAACACCATCTCCGACCGGGTCTCTCGCTCAAGATTCAGCCGACATCCACCATCACGAACGCTATTCGCGGTCCCTTGACCAGCTGGGCCCCTCGTCCATCGCTCACTCCGGTCAGTACTCACTTTGTGGCTTCCAACTCGACCCCCAAAAAGAGCGGTGGGGCCCATCCAAACGATATCTCTTCGCTCAGAGGTTCGATTCCAAGACAACCAGGACAAAGAAACAGCACCGAGATCACCGCCGACTTGGTCGCTACGAGCAGCGACAGCTGGACTTGCAGATAGTTGCATAGTCGGTCTCAAGTAAGGAAGAAAGGGAACATCTCGGTCCCTTGTCCACGCTGCCGCGAGATCCTTTTCTCTTGGTTCTTGAAGGGGTGGTCTGGGTGGGCCAGCGAGGATTCCGTGGTCACTCTGAGGCTGTTTGCCCATTGAAAAAGGACTTGGTTTCCCTTGCCTTGCCTGGCCTGGCCTGGGTCTTGCCTTGCCTCCCCAACCCGACTGCAAGCGTGTCTGAGTTCTTATCACCACTACCCGTCCTCTCAAACTCGGGGTCTGGCCATCCAGAATCAGATTCCATACTGCCAACTACCACTCCTGCATATCGTCTCTACCCCTTCGAGACATCCCCACTCGGCCTCACCGCTATGTTGTCACTGGCCTCCCTTCTTAACCCGGCGCCCACTGGGCCTCCGCCGCCCACTCCTCGATATCGACCAAGTCCAGCCTTGTCGTCGCCGGCTCCTTCGTTTTCTTCCGAATGCCACAGCTTATTTCTCGACCGACACCTCGTCTCTGCAAAGCACACCAAGATGGTCAAGGACTCCGGGGGCTTCGTCAAGTCCAAGGCCAAAGGTTCCGTCAACTTCCCTCCGTTCGAGAGCCTGGACGAGCTTTCGCTCCGGGAGGTCAAGCGGTATCAGATATATCCGCTTGGAAAGATCCAGGAGTACTGTCGACACATACCCTACAACAGTGGCAAGAAAGACTTTTATGAGAAAACAGGTCGCGAGAGTTTTGAAGGTTAGTAGTACTTGCAGCAGCCGATCACCACTATAGATCTTACCCCTAGTGGACTCAAGGCTTATGATCTTCATGCAGTGTTCCAATACATCTTCAAGGTGCCGGGTGATGACAACGAGTATACGGTCATGTGGGACTATAATGTAGGCTTGGTCCGCATGACTCCCTTCTTCAAGTGCTGCAAATATTCCAAGGTAAGAATTCCCTGTTGATCATGCAGACCTTCTTGTTAGCC
The DNA here is from genome assembly GCA_003012965.1 of Juglanconis oblonga. Taxonomy (NCBI): domain Eukaryota; kingdom Fungi; phylum Ascomycota; class Sordariomycetes; order Diaporthales; family Juglanconidaceae; genus Juglanconis; species Juglanconis oblonga. Next base: position 15,680 of record MUZH01003643.1, read on the forward strand.
TGTTGCAAGCTACGATGAAGCTGATCAAAAGCAAGACACAACCAGCCAAGATGCTGAACATGAACCCCGGCCTCCGCGACATCACACACAGCATCACGGGAGGCTCCATCATGGCTCAAGGTAAACAGCATCCCCTCTGCTTCTCCCCAAGCCACCCGATCCACGGGAAAACCACCACTAATTCCTTCCTTGCAGGCTACTGGATGCCCTTCACCTGCGCCAAAGCCGTCTGCGCAACCTTCTGCGCGCCCATAGCCGGCGCCCTGATCCCCATCTTCGGCCCCGACTTCCCAGCACAATGCACCAGTCCCGACGCGCCCGAACACGGCCGCATGGCCATCGAGCCCTCGATCATCGCAGAGTCGGCGCGCGAGGCCGAGATGTTCCGCCGGATGTACGCCAACACGGCCAGCGTGGCTGCTAACAGCCATCTACCTCCTCAACACCACCACCACCAACACCATTCGCAAATGCACCACTACAGCCACGGATCCGCGCTGCCTAGTCCCACGAGCATCCCCAGCCCGCGGATTAACAGACGTGCTCTGCCTCGGTACGGTGGCTCGCCGCACGATTACGAGAGGGAGCGCGCCATGGGGCTCGAGGGCCGGATGCGCTTCACGCGCGGCCAGGAGAGCCAGTATGCGACGGACCCGGAGCCGGAGACGCGTGCTGGGCCGGATCTGCACCACGCGCTGGCCCGGGGCGGCGGGATGATGTACTTGCCTCGCACCCCGCCACGATCCAGCGGCGGCGGCGGCGGCGGCGGCGGCGGCGGCTGGACGGTCGTCAACCATCCCCATCCCGACCACCACCCCCAGCCTCCACACGCCCACGCCGCCTCGACGCCCGCGGGCGCGTACCACCCCGGCGCCTACCGGGAGAGCCATAACCTGACCTTGCCGAGCGGCGGCAGCGACCCGATCCTCAGCGCGATCCCCCGCTTCGGCCACGGCCACCAACGGCTGGCGCTCCAGCACCCCCGGCCTCATCCTCACCACCCGCAGCAGCACTTCCTTCCCGGCCTGCCTCCCATGCCCACGAGCTCGAGCTGGGACTCGCCACAGCACGCCAGAGGCGGCGGCGGCGGCGGCGGCGGCGGCGGCAGCAAGCGGCCCGCCGCAGAGGTCCTGGAGGTTGTGGGAGGAGACTACGATGAGTACAGCGACAAGAGCAGCCCGACGACGACGGTGACGACGAACACGTCGCTGTCGCGGGAGGAGTGTGGTCGAGAGCCGGCGGCGACGTCGGGTGCAGAGAAGAACGCGGCGTTGCTGTTGATGAACTTGAGTGTTAGGGATCATAAGGATGTTTGCGAGGGCCAGGAGGAAAAGAGGGAGAATGGTGGGGGTGGTGGTGGGAGTCGGTTCCACGCCCGTGGCTGTGGACCTGAGAGTATGTCGATGAGTCCTGTGTCAGGATCGGCGGGAGGTACGGATGGGCATAGAAGCAAGCGACGGAGGGCAACCTCGATGTAAGAGTAGGTTGAGGGTGTCGAGGCGTTCTATTCTTGGTTTCTTGGGCGTTTCCAATGGGCTATGGGATCGGGGGGGGGGGTGGGTGTGTTTCTTTCTTCTTTTGGCTGGACTTGTCTATCTCCTTTGTCCTTCGGGGATTTTTATGTGCGCATGAGATGGGACAGGATTTGATACCTCGAGTGGGATGGGTCTTGAGAGAAAATTGGGTTCAAAGGGAAAAAGGCACATAGCTGCAGTGGTTCAAGGTCTGTTTCTGGCGCTTGGTTCTTGGGAATGCTCATTTTCAGGTATCCTTGGTAGATACTCATCTCACAGTTAGGCATATCAAAAATCAGTGTTGAAGTATGTTGAGATTCTCATTCTCCTTGTCTTCCCCTCCTCCTATTTTTTCCCCCCTCTCCTCTTCCCAGTGCAACGACAGAAAGATTTATCTCCAGCAGAAAACATGTGTGGTGGAATGATGTCAAACATCGCCTTAAAGCCTCTTCCAGCACTATCACTTTCCCTCCTTCTCCTTCTCCTTGGCCTTCGCAGCTTTGAACTCACTCACCCACCCCTCAGCCTTCGCCTTGGGCACCACATATATCTTGACCACGCCATCCACCACCTCCACATTATCCATGCTCACCACCTTCAGCAGCGCCACCTTCTTGCCCACCCTGACCAGGCCCCCATTCACCGTCTCCATAAAACACTCAACCCCATTGGCGCTATACTCCCCAGCCTTGTCCCACGGCAGCGGGAACACGTAGCCAAAATGCTGCCACAGGCTCTCCTTCTCACTAAACGCCTTGATGAAATCACTCTCATAATGTGCCGGGTACAGCAACACGGCCGGGAACGTGAGCATGCTGCCCCCCTCCCCATCCTCCACCAGCTCCACCCGCGCATCGCCCGTGTCCGGCGGCAGCGCGCTCTTGCGCACCTTGACGCCGCGCGCCTCGAGCGCCTTGCGCAGCTTCATGCCGCGCCGCGCGCCCTCCAGCCGGCGCCGCTCGTCCTCGGCGGCCTTGCGCGCGTCCGCGTCCGCGCGCGCCGCCACCTCCCGCGCGACCGCGCGCAGCGGGCCGTTGGTCTCGTCGACCGCCAGCCCGCCGGCGCACGCGTCGTCCGCCTCGGCGGTCCGCCCCACCGCCAGCAGCGCCTTGGCGCTCCGGTACCAGGCCTTCAGGTTGCGGTGGTTGAGCTGGAGCGCCGCCGCGCCGTCCAGCCAGCACTGCCGGTAGTTGCCGACCTCCAGCTGGCACGCGGCGCGGTTGACGTACAGCGTCTCCAGCACTGCCCGCTGCTGCCTCCCCACCTCGCCGTCGTCCTCGCCCTCGCCCTCGCCCTCGCCCTCGCCCTCGCCCTCGCCGTCCCCAGCCGCTGCCGCCACCTGGCCCCGCGCGCGGCGCCTCTCCTCGCTGGCCAGGATGGCGATGCCGCGGCCGTAGAACTCGCGCGCGTCGGCCCAGCGCTTCTCGCGGAAGGCCTCGTTGCCGCGCTCCTTGAAGTCGGTGGCGTTCTCGAGCGGGGTGCCCTCGTAGGCGAGCGCCTGCAGGGCCTCCAGGTCCGTGTTGCCGTCCTCCTCGAGCTCGGTCATGAAGAGGGGCGATTTGTTGAGGTCGGCGAGGATCTCGTC
>MUZH01003644.1:0-18799 GCA_003012965.1 Juglanconis oblonga
TTATTAGAATAATATAATAAGTTTTCGAGTACTCTAATAAAGCTTAGTCTAGTCCGGAGTAAAGAGGAGTATTACTTATTCTAAAATAAGCGGAAAATAGTTATAATTATCTTCTATATAGACGACTTTCTAATACTCTTTTCGAAAGACTATAAAACTAAGGCTTATCGTATTATTAGTAGTATTACTAAAGTATATAAGGTTAAAGTATAGGGAGTAGCGAAGTACTATTTAGGAATTAGAATTCTATAAGATAAAGTAGCGAAGAGGTTATACTTAATCTATAATAAGTATATTAAGAAAGTTATATAGCGTTTTAGGCTTAATAATAGGATTTACCCGGCTATACCGCTCCTATAAGTTACTTTTATTAGAAACGAGTAGTAAGCTATATAAGGAGAGATTAAGGAGTACTAAGAGAAAGTAGGCTTTATACTTTATATTAGAATAATACTATATATAGATATCGTATTTATAGTATCCTAGCTCTCTTATTTTCTTATAAACCTAAGCTATAAATACTTATAGGCTATAGATTAGTATATTAGATACCTTAACGATATTTATATGCTCGGAATCTATTATTAATAATAATAGAGCTCTTCCGGAATACTGCTTATCTCCTTAAACGCTTTATTTACAGATAACCTAGAGATATAGCGCTCCTTTTAAGGCTTTATTATTATATTCTATAAAGGACTAATAAACTAGAAAGCAGTCTGGCAGGATATAGTCTCTGGCTCCTTTACTAAATTAGAGCTCCTTAGAGTAGTCTATATAGCGAAAGAAGTAATAGCTTTAAAGCGCCTTTTTAAGGAAATTAAGCTAGATCTAAGGGGTAATGCCTAGACGATCTATAATAATAACCTATAGACGATTAGACTAATTATAGCAGAGAGTGCAAGAGTAACTACCCGGTTATATTATATTAATATATAAAATATATAGCTATACTAAAAGTATAGGAAATAGTCTTTTAAAGTATAGTATCTTATAATAAATTAAATACTAGCGGACGGACTTATTAAAAATCTCCTATACTATAAGTTCGAGCATTTTAGAGTACTCTTAAATATATAAAATAGGAGAGAGCTGCTCTAAAAAGTAATTAATTCGAGTAAGGGGGTAACTTTCGGGTTCTTAAGCCTATTATCTCTAGCTCGAAACTCGATTTTAAAGAGGTAACTTTCGGGTTTCTAAGCCTATAATCCCCTACTCCGTCTATACTAATAATAAATTAATAAGAATATAAACGCCCTCCTTTACCTTACGGATAAGCTCTATATAATAATTATTATTATTATCCTCTAGCTCCTCCTCCTCCTCCTCCTGCTCTTTATCTACTTCTTCCTTATTCTGCTACTCCTCCTGCTACTGCTCCTCCTCCTCCTCTATATATTTGCCAAACTTATTAGTAAGCCGGGCAGTATTAATAGCCGCTTTAAAGGCGCAGCGGGCCTTAGTCTACTATTATATAAAAGTTAGCATATAGCTCTTTATAAGAGTAGGAGAATATATACGTATTTAGAGGCCCGGGAAGCCTTTAGTTATAGGTATGCCTGCATAATAGCGATATAGGATTAAGGGAGCGGGATATAGGAGTATCCGCATATATAATACGAATAGCGCTAGCTCCGAGGAGCGCTAAAGGGGTTATAGCAAGCGCTAGATAAGCAGCTAGACTAAGTAAAGCGGAAATAGCCTAAATAGGGGATAAGGTATAAAGTACTTAGGGGATTATTCTAAAGTAGCAAAACGTTAATTAAATAATATAAAATCGATTACTAAAAATACTAACCTTAATAGCAGCAGCGGTATAAGCAGCGAGACGAGCGGACTTTCGACCTATTATAATATATACTATTTTTCTTTAAAAAGGCTAGGAATAGGAAAATCGGTAATATAAAGCTTACAGATTAAGTAAATAGTTATAGGAAGAGCTAGGGATATATATATATTAAAGCCCTAGAAGTTCTATTTATTATAGTATTATTATAATAGCGCTTTGTTCTATTATTCTATTTTTTATAATAGCGTGCTGTTTTTTTATTTATATGCTCTATTTTTCATTTTTCCTATTGTATGCTCTATTTTCATTTGTATCTGAAGAGCAGTTGAGTCTTAACTGGGGGGTGTGTAATAGGGATATGGGCCCACTTTATCGCTCCATTCTACTATATAGACCTTCTACTGCTCCTTTTCTCTCTTTCCATAGTTCTAGCTTAGAGCAGTGGAATGCACAGTTTCCTCTCACCAACGCCTTGGCCTGCTCGTCTCAAAATGCATGCCAAAAGAGGAAACGGGGACTTGAAGGAGCAGAGAGAGCCGAAGACCTCTATATGCTGTCAGGAACAGCTCATATGACCCGGTTCCATTCGTCACACCTCTCCGGGTCTTGCAGATGCTCGGTGGTATCCGACAGACCGACTCTTGCAACGACTCAGTAAATCGGGCCATCATCACCTTTCCGTCCGGGTGGAGGAAGTCATCCAAGGATCGATGAGGAGAATTGCGGTTTGCCAAGTCATCATGTAGGCGTCCGCGGGATGTTCGTCTGGGTCTCACAAGTATTCGACTCCGCTCTCTAGAGACCTGTCAGCTGAGCCCGTTCTCCATTTGGTGGCGTGCCGAGCCAAGCTTCAGCACCCAGCCTACCAAATAGAGCACAAAGCTAGTTTATTAACACTGGAGCGCAATAGTAGTATCCGTGCAGGTGCTAGAGAACGTCTGCACTCAGTAAAGTTTCCAATACTGCCTTGCTATGTCACGTACCTACTCACCGGGTCCGTTTGAAACCTCGGATTGAAGAGATACCTCGCACTGCAGGCATGGTAGACGAACGGGAACATCGCATCCAGATCGGCTGACTTGGTACGAGCGGTTACATTGTGAGGTCAAGAACAGCAAATGCTCCATCCATGGATGTAGAGTGGAACCTAACAAAAGGGGTTTTGGTCTGTGCATTTATAGTTGCTGAATTACTATAGGATGCCTTGAGCATGACTGAATAAAGGAAGTCGGGGATTAAAGGTTCACCTAATCTCCGGTCGCCCTAGCGCCAAGCACCCTTTCCACAGAATAAAGTTTTGAGTGTAGACGTGTAAATAATACATTGCTTTGTGGGGAGGGGGAGAGAGGACATCCGGATTCCTCGGGGGACGGTTGTATATGTAGAATAGGTATATATCGCGTTGCCTGTGTGCTTTGCACGAAACAGTATCTTGCACTCCAGCGTAGTAGTCGAACTATCTGTCTTTGTGTCGAACGACTGTCGCTATGGCCATTATTTCCCAGCTGGTTCTTGGTCTCAGCACTGCGCTGTCAGTGCTGACAAGCACGTCAGCCGCGCAGAATTCAACCCTCAAGTATGAAAAGCAACGCGGCACCGGATACGACTACACTGGCTTTGAGCAAGACCAAGATGTTCGGGCCGATGCTGTGGTTGAGATGTTCCGGTTTGCATGGAACGGCTACCAGAAATATGCCTTCCCTAACGATGAGCTACGACCACAAAACAATAGCTTCACCAACTCGCGGAACGGATGGGGCTGCACCGCCTTTGACGCCCTCTCCACGGCCATTATAATGGAACAAAGCGACATTGTCAACTTCATTTTGGATTACATACCCACTGTGGACTTCACCAAAACCGTGACACCGCCTGGAAGTGTTGTGAGCGTTTTTGAGACCAACATTCGTTACTTTGGATCAATGCTCAGTTCTTACGATCTCTTGACGGGGCCATTCAGTCACCTAAACGTCAGCAAGACCAATGTAGAAGCCTTGCTCACCCAGGCAACGAGCTTGGCGGACACTCTAAAATTCGCCTTTGATACTCCGAGCGGGATTCCCGTGGGCCAGGTCTACATTGAGAACCAGACCTTCACGGACAGGGCCCTGACAGCCTCGGGCACTCAGACGGCAGGTTTGGCGGAACTGGGGACCCTCGTCTTGGAGTGGCAGCGTCTTTCCGACCTCACAGGCAACCCCGAGTACGGCGCACTGGCACAGAAAGCGGAGGACAACTGGCTTTCACCGTCTGCAGAGACCTGGCCTGGCCTGACCGGCGGGAATTTCAGCTGCGACACGGGGGAGATTCTTGATGATTTTGGTGGCTGGACATCCGGCAACGACTCGGCGTACGAGTACCTCCCGAAGATGTACGCCTACGATCCCGAGCGGTACGCAAACTACGGCGAACGCTTCACGCTGGCTGCCGAGTCGACGATCGCCAATGTGCTCTCGAGCCCATCGACACGCCCCGACCTGCTGACACCCCGGACTTGGGGACCAGGTACGCAACAACAGAACTACAGCGAGTTTCTAGCCTGCTTCGTCGGCGGCTCTTTCATCCTCGGCAGCTCGGTGCTCGAGCGCCCAGAATGGCTGCCGTATGGTCTCGATTTTGCGGAATGGTGCGCCAACGGCTACCGCTACGCGGCGTCGGGGATCGGTCCCACGATTTACAGCTGGGATCTGGATATTCTTGCGGAGCCTGTGAACCAGAATCAGACGGAGCTTTACAACCGTGCTGGTTGGTTTGTACCGGATCCCGCGTACCTTCCCGGCGGACAGTCGCCTGAGGCCGTGGAAAGTTGGTATTATGCATACCAGGCGACCGGAGACCAGTACTGGAGGGATGTTGCATGGGCATGTGAGTCACACTTTTCTTCTTTCTGAAACCGTCCCCAGTGTTGTGCCTTCGAGACACTGGCAGAACGCATGAAGTCGGCGTCAGATGTACCGTTCTAACAGATATCAGATGTTTTGGCGCAGAACAAGACATTGAGGGTCGGGAGCGGCTTCGCCAGCATCAACAACGTCTTGGACCCTACGGGCGGTGGCAGTCGAAGCTCCATGCAAAGTTACTTCTTGGCGGAGGTCTTGAAATACCAGTATCTCATCCAGACGGAGAAAAAAGGCGAGTGGGACGTTTTGTCGGGCACGCCAGGAAGCGGAGAGTACAAGAACTACTTCGTTTATAACACCGAGGCGCACCCCATCAGGGTTGCAACTAAGAATCCTGTGTAGATATAATACATGCATATGCTCAAGTAAGAACATTGTCCGAAAGTTCATGCCATCAACCCTCCACTTTTCGAAAATTACCAAAACTAGTGCCCAGCGGTAGGTGTCCACCCGTTGGGCTATACGATGTCCCCATATTTGCGAGTACCGGTAGACTCCCGAATTCCTCCGCCGCTTGCCGGTCCATTACCCCGTGGATCGAAGTTTCCCAATAGCCGAGTTCAAATACGTCTGAAGGCTTCGAGCCTTCGAAAGCCTGACTTAGGCGGATCCCATGATCAGACAGATTCTTTCTGGCCGCCAATGTGGGAGCTGCCTATGGGTCAGTTCATGGGTTGCTGGTTCTGTCTTCTATTGTGGGTTGGTTGGTTCTAAAGAAGAATTGAGGCTATCGTGAGTCCCGTTTGGGACACTTTTGTACTCATGCGAGTTCTTGATACCTGCCTTGGACCTATAAAGTATCTAGTCCTGGCTAATACTCCGTGAGCAGGCCACGTAGAGTGTCTTGAGGAGCTGTGCTGCGTCTACTTAGATACTTACTGCGATGTTTTCCTACAAAGTCAATCGTTGACAGCAGAAGGCCCCTCGATCGTCGTTCAAGAACAATGGAACACAAGCAAAGTCTTCTTTCCGGCTTAGCCGCTATGCCTAAACGGTTTTCCGGAACCATGAACCTATTTGATCCAGCGCCCTGTAACTAGGACGTTGTGGTTCATGCTGAGTAACGACGGGCTTGATGATGCCTCCATCATCCAGCGTCGTTGACACATATGCACCTGTCAACGGCGCGACCATCTGCGCTACAAACAACGACGTGGGAAGGTACGGCGCCACCATCGTATCGATCAACTTGAGCGGCCACGACGCCCATGCGAGCATGCGCTGGATGTTGACACCAGACTGGACCTGAGCCTTCACGCGAGGCAGGCGGATGGCGGTGACGCGCGCAAACGTCTCGCTCAGCTGCGGCCCGGAGAGGCGGCCACCGTTGCGGCGCAAGTCGCCGTACAGCTCGTCGACCAGGCACACGCACGACTCGAGCAGCTGGCACCCTCCCTGGCCGGCGATGGGGTTCATCTTGGCCACTGCGTCGCCCATCACGATGATGCGGTCGTGGTGCCACGTGTCGAAGCAGTGCTCGGGCGACACCGTGGGCACCGACACGTAACAGTTGCGGTACACGTCGCCGAACGTCATCTGGTCGTTGACGATCGTGTCCATTTCGCGGTCGACAATGGCCTGCTCGTCCTCCTTGGTCAGCCGGGGCAGGTCCAGCCCGCGATGCGGCCGGGCGAGCTTGTAGAAGATGAACCACATGCACTTGTCGTCGGGGCCGACAACGACACCGATCATGACACCTGTCTTATGCACCTGGAAGTCTTCACCGGCCTTGGCTCCACCCGTGGGGTGCGATATGCCGAAAATACAGCCGTAGTCGCTGGGCATCTCCTCGCCCATGTCCCCGGCGAAGGCGTTAGGGTTCTCTCGCCGCGCGATGCGCCACATCTCGGACCGCACGAAGCTGTGCACGCCATCAGCGCCCACCACCATGTCCGCCTCGACGACCGAGCCGCCCTCGACGTGCAGCCGCGCCGTGGCGGGATCGTCCAGGTCGACGGCCACGACGCGCTGGTTCGTGAGCATCTTGCCGCGGGCGTCCGCGCCGAGGTGGTTGACCAGGACCTTGAGAAGCTCAACGCGCTCGGTGAAGGCGAGGCAGTAGCCACCGCTCTGCGCCTTCATGCCCTCGAGGACGCGGTGGGCGTACAGCAGCTTGCCGTCGGGATCGCGGGCGTTGATGTCGGCCACGGGGCTCGACACGGCCATGAAGTCATCGTAGCATCCCAGCTGCTTGAGGATGCGGAGCCCGTTGGGTGCGAGCCCGATGCTGGCGCCGATGTTGGGCGTGAGCGTGTCATGGGCCTCGAGCAGGACGAAGTCGATGCCCATCTTGTCCAGGTGTAGCGCCAGCGTGAGCCCGGCGAGGCCCCCGCCTACGATGGCCACCTTGAACGGCCGTGCGGGTACCGCCGCAGCGGTGGTCAATGTTTCGAATGGCTGGGACAGCATGGGTGACGAGCAAGAAAAAAAGAGGCAGCGGGAAGAAGGATGAAAGGACGAATACAGTATACCGTGCTGCACGTCATATCTAGTGCATAGGTCGGTGGTTCAAAGCGATCCTCGTTGACCCGCGGCTCTCTGCTCTCGGTCTCTTGAAGCAATGCGGTTTCTCCACATGATACAGTAGGTAGCCAATAGTGAATTGGTGTTGGTTCAGCCGAGTGGGCTATCACCTATTGAGGCCCATGTGCGGCGCAGCTGGGAGTTGCTCCCAAAGCAGCGCCGCTGGAATACATAACAATCATAGCCTATGCGCCGTTCTCTTGTGATAAATATGAGAGAACAGAGATTATCTTTCATGCCAACCCAGTACACGACTGTAGAGATGCGGAACGGCTGGGAAATCTCGGAGTGGAAAAGCAACCACTGATGAACGATTAATCTGGCCGGCCTGCGACCCGACTTTCCGCCCACGACTTATCGCCCGGGAATTGTCTCCACCTTTTCTCTAAAGTCCTGCCCTCGTACAGGCAGAGTTGGCTGCAAGAAACTTTTGAAGATTGGTGTTTGATTGAAACGTTCTAAGCGAGGATACGTTGGTTGTGGATCCAACCTGGTTGCAGCCAAATTTACGGGCCTCGACGCCCATACTGAATGTTCAATGGGTAAGATGGGTAAGATGGGCAAGATGGGCAAGATGGGCGTGATAGTATGGCAGCAAGAGAAGAGGCGTAGCCTTTGAGAACAGGAGACAACTAGTAATAAAGAAGAGTTACTGTAGCCCACCAGCGACATTCAGATCGAAAAATCTTCACAGTCAATAAGCAGGAATCGCAATTACTCTCGTTCTTCCAACGCTTCTCGACTTCGACGCTTGCAGTCTTGTTCAAATCCAACCCTAGCACCTCGCTATCATGTCAGCGGCCCTCGCAGGAATCGACACGCATCAGAGTGAACACTTCCCCATGAAGCCCCAGGTGGAGGTCTTCCTGATCATCAATGTCCTGCTCGAAGTTGTCGTGGTTGGCATTGTCAGCCTCCGTCTCTGGTCCCGCAAGGTCACTTCCGCGATTGGGATAGACGACTGGCTCGTCGTCTCGGCGGTAATTCTGAGTCTCGGTGAGCTGATCCTGTCCGGTTTTCAGGCCGTCATGGGAAACGGCTACGATGTCGCTGAAGTGGTTGGAAATTACTCGACCCAGTTGCTCGTAAGAGGCGAACAGACTGAGACCGATCTTGGCCTGGGAACACTGACTGACATGAATGGTCGGGAGCAGATGACTTTCTGCCTGCAGCCGCTCTACATCTTCCCTCTAGTCCTCAGCAAACTGAGTGTGTGCTGCTTCTATCTACGCGTCTTCGTCAACCAGGGGATGCGGAGGGCCACCTTCACCACCATGGCTTTCATCGTCGTCTGGGGCCTCGCGCACTACCTCGTCGGCGTCTTCGCTTGCAGTCCCGTCGCCACGCAATATGACTTGAGTATCTTGGGCACGTGCATCAACCAGATCCCCTTGTTCCAGTCACTGATCGTCTTCAACATTCTCCTGGACATTGTCCTCATGGTGCTTCCGCTGTGTAGGTTGAAGATTTACAGGTGGCTTTGCATACAAGAGCCCGGGGTGACTGACATTCTCTTCTCTCAGACACAATCTGGCATCTTCAGATGAGTCGGTCTGACAGGCTGGGTCTATCTGCGGCCTTTGGCATTGGTATCATGTGAATTGCCCTATCCCCCTGACCACGCCCTCTGGTCTGTACGACCAACAGCTGACACCGGTGACGACAGCCTCGTCATTGCCGGTATCATCCGCATCGTGTACGTATCGACCGTCAACGTTCGCGAAAATCTCACTGGCACCATGCCCATCTCCATCTTCCTGAGCATGCTGGACAACCAGCTCGCGCCGGTCTGCATCAGTATCCCCATGCTGCGCCCGCTGTACAGGCGTTACGTCGCCACCAAGGCGTCTTCTAAGTTGTCGCACTGCGACAACCACGACCGCTTCGGCAACAGCTCCCATAACCCGGCACGCTCTAAGGGCAAGAGCTGGCGGGCGGGCCCGCCACCGCCCCCTGAAGACCTGGACCTGGAAGCGACGGTGGTGGAACTCGATGTCTACTGCACCACCAAGGATTTCGTCGAGACCGGGGAGAGGGTAGAGAGGGTAGTCTCGTGATCGGAGGACTACGACGGAAGGTTGTCGAGGAATACATAGCAATATAAGACCATTAGGGATTTTACAGGCCAGCCAATCCAATTACGCCAGGTGCTCCAGATCTTGAATTCCATTTACGGCACACGCCAAACTTTGATCTATCTTTGGGCCAAAAGGCCATACCAAAAACCCAGCAATTCAATATAGCTAATTGCCACATCGGATCGGAACGCCATCTCCGTACAACATCGAGTCAGCACTGTGATGGCTTAAGCGGTTAGGGTGAATTGGGGCAAGGTCGCCGGCGATTTGCTAGATGACGCCGGTGATAAACTAGCCGTGACGACCAGAGGCTGGGCTAAAATTCTCCACGTATGACTTTTACGTCGCTATGACTTTAGTATATATATAGACAACTGAGCAAGCTCCCAAGCCAGGCCCAGCGCAATCTAAATGAACGACAATTTCCCTATCTCAATGGAACCCATGAGCGAAAACAACAACACAGCAACCACCCATCATAATCATATCGAATCATTAAAAATGACTCACACAAAGGAGATATTTATGACGCACCACCCGAGGACACGTGATCTTTCAAAACTGGATCACCGCAAACCAACGAGGTCTAGATCTGATCGCGATCGTTCGCCAGGACGCCAACAGGGAACCTCCGTCCCCACCACGATGCCCAACAACCATGAAGTCCCTTCCACGATACTGCCCGAGATCAACGCCACATTGGAAAGTGATAAGATTCCGAGAACAAAGATTCTAGAGAGGCAGCAGGACGCTCTTGCCTCGACACATCCCGAACCCAAAACATCATTGGAGCCCATATACCTGCACGTCACACGGGTTGGTCGGCGTGTGAGGAAGACGCTGATATCTGGGGTCCGTCCTGGCATTGCCAGTTTCTTGTTTGACATGATTAAGTACCGGACCGGGTGTTCCGGTCGACTTCTCCCGGGTTCAGGCAAGATCGAGCTGCTCGGAGATCATCTTGAGGATGCAAAGGCCTGCCTTGAGCGCCTGGAGATACCGGAGGAGATCGTTCACGTATGCTGAAGGGATGGATCCAAGGACACGCACGTCAGGTGGCCTCATATTATCATTGAACATAAGGCGCCTGCACCCTTGGGTGAGATATTGCTAGCATGGTAGATCTACGAGGGCGCATGGATTTTCATAACTTGCGTTCTTTGTCTTTTTTTTTTATCGTTTCTGTCCAGCTTTTTGGGGAAGGAGATCCGGCAATATTCTGGAATGCGTAAAAGATGATTGAAGCAGCACTTTCCCAAGATCTTGATGTACCTAACATACGCAGATTCAGGCTGTCATCTGAACTGGGTTTCATGCGAAATTTGGGATAACCGTCTCTCTTAATTCATAGCACTACAATGAGAAGTATATAGGTCAAAGAACCGTGTTATGGTATTGCATCGATTATCATATCGAGATCTGAATCCTACCTTGTGATTCTGGAGTTGCGAGACATTCCAGTCTGGTGTCTAGCGTTCCAGTTCTACACCTTAGGATTAGAGCATAGAGCAAATTAAGCCAACACCTGGGTAACAATAAATAGGTTATACTTGTTATAATTAAACTAATTAGTGATTTGATTCTTACTCGATTCATTATATCTTTAAACTATTTCCTCTCTTTCTATTTATTTCTTTTACAAAGCTCGACGATCATTTTGTTTTTGCTAGTTGTTGAAACATTACCGTACCTCTATTGTTAACGCTTCCAATGCATATAAATAGAATGTCATTCTTGACCTTCCCTATTATAAATTCGAATCTTAAAGATAAACCTATTATTATCTTGCGAAGACGCATAGACTCGGCTAGTTTCATAAGTAGCTTGTGTTGCTCGAAGTGACTGGAACGCTGCCGGTCTCAAACTAAGACAAATTTACAGAAGGCCCAAATGACATCCCGAGTCGGTGTCTTTCACTGAGTGCGTACTTATAATGACTGGAGATGGACACACGTCACTCTTGGAAGCTTGGACGGTGCTCGTGTAACTTCCAAATTCAACAAGCGCAGAAATTTCGTCGTCGAGGCAGTCCATCAAGACTCGAGAGCCTCGCGACTTCCTCCCATACAACGCACAACCCAATCACGTCATCCCAAGGTCTTTTTACGGCTGCTCGTTGATATCTCTCTCGCAATCCATCTTTTCGTGATCAAATCCTCTGTTCAAGTTCTGTTTTGACCAACGACACCTCACCTCATCTCATATACACCCGTGCACACCTTCAAAACGACTCTCAAGATGCGATTTACCACCATCATAACGGTGGGCTTTTCGCAGCTGGCCTCCCTCGTCGCCACTGGGCCTCTGCGGTCTACCCGTTCCATCAAGACCCCCAGCTACCTCCCTGACAAGGTCATCTGGCACGACACCAACGTAGCCTCGATCAATGCCACCAACGGCACTCCCGCATTTCCCCTCATCGGCGGGAACGTCACTGCCTGCAGCAACGTGGCATACGACAATGTCTCTCCCGCTCGCACCTCGGTCGTCCGCGAGGACTGTGCAGACCTCGCCGCGCAGGTCAAGGTTAAGCAGGGCTTCTGGGAGCTGTACAAGTGGTCTCCCGATAAGAGTGGCCAGTTCACAGCCCTGGTCAACAACGGCACCTGCGAGTTTGCGATCAAGCGCCTCGACACACCTGAAGGCTTCGGCACTGGCAACAGTGATGTCGCCGTGTGAGTAGTGCTCGGGGAAGTTCCAAGCAAGAGTTTCACCAAGACTGATCACTTTTCTTCTCCAGCATCGGTAATCACGACGTTTTCAAGATTCTCAATGCGAGTGTCTACGACTTCGCTGCAACTGCTGACGAGCCCTATGTGGATGCTGAGCGCAACCAGGGCCACATGAGTTGCAAGTGGTGGTTCGCGGTCAACGCCAGCATCGAGTTCCGCATTCAGCTCACTGGAACTCAGTAGATGCTGCAAAAAAAAAACCCAAGTCGAGATAAGGACACGTTGACATGATGGATGACCGTTCATGGAGAATATGAGGCCGAGATTTTGGACGCAGTTGAAGAGTCACTGTGAAAAGGAGTCTTCGTAAGGAGAGATCTTGAAATTCAAGGCAATTGTAACAGACCTCGCTTCTCAAACTTCTGCCGCAAAGTTCTTGCTGAATGCCCACCATTGTCAAAACCTACATCAGCTGTCCAATGAGGTGTTAAAACTCATCCTTGGACGCTTCTACCGCAGCCTCGTCATTCTATGAGATTGATTTTATCTACGGCAGGGAATCAATATAAGGCATGCCAGAGGTATGGGTCCGGAATATTGGCTACCTAGGCAATGCAGTCACTCATCTGCAAAGACGCCAAGTCAAAGCCCGAGGGTACCTAATCTTGATTGTACAATACAACAATACGCAGCTCATGCCCGCAATAACAGGCACCCAAAGTGTTAACATAATCCAGAACAAGGAACTCCACGGCAGCAGCGGCGCAGATCCGATAACCAGCCAGGCGAGGATCCATGTCTTCTCGACACCAACATTCGTCCCCGCCGCTGCAGGCCCCAACAATAGGTTAAGTTCTTACCGTGACCGTGCTTGTGATAACGATTTATCTCAGGGCGAAGGGGCTCATATATATATAAGTATGTGTGTGTGTGTGTGTGTGTGTGTGTGTGTGTGTGTCGCCTCCCGCTAGAAAGCCAAAAGGCCGACACCGAGGGTCCGCGGATAATTGAGCGTGATGCGTTTCCGGCCAGAGACCATGTTCGTCGATTGACGCCACGAGACCCGAGAATTTCCCCTGACCTCGAGCCACGGCCTCCCGCACAGCGGGCGTAACAACCAGGAACATTGCTGGATATATTGAATAGACGAGGCCAGTTAGCAGTCTGAAATAGCTTATAGCTATATATAGGGCGTCACTATTAATCCAAAGGCCTCGCGCCCTTGCAGTCCTGCTTGATGTCCCAGGGCTTTATATAGCTTGGCGAGGCCGACTATCAACTGTAGGATGTTTATCAAAGTGTGGTGGACAGGGGCCACCGCGAGTATTATGAAGAAGGCACATTACATGCTGCTAGAGACATATTTCTGTTTTGATAGTTATGCACTGGTGCTTTTCATGACACATCTTGAGGGATCGTTTTTCTTTTCTTGATGGCTGATGCTCTATTCACTCGTGGATCCCTTGATCGACAGATTTCCGGTACCTCCCGCATGGTATTCTTTTTTCCGGGGGGGGGGGTTCTTCTCTCACTTCGAGCGCACTTCTTTCGTCCGCAGATATAAATATGCAGTAGTGATTTCTGCTGCAGCCTCGCTTGTTCAACAAAGAAGATGCCTTCCTGATGCATTTTCTCAGGAAGTTTTAAAGAAACTACCCCGCTACTATACCTGATCGCAGATAAGGTGGTGGAGGGACATGACGCCCTAAGGATGCGGGCGTGGCCGACGGTTATCAAATGTAACGCTATCCATTGAGTGGCAGAAAAAGTCCTCTATTGAGCTGTGTGCTTGTTCCCACCGAATAGCAACAAAACATAGAAATTTTGCTTTGAAAAAATGACGGACAAGCTCGACGGGAAAGTTATTCTAATCACCGGCGCTGCCAGCGGAATCGGGCGAGTGGCTTCACAGACTCATCAATCACACTCCCTCATGCGTACTAACCTTCCGTTAGTCGTGCGACCGCCTTAAAGCTGGCATCACTCGGAGCCACGCTCTCACTCCGCGATCTCGACCAGCAGGGCCTCGGCACCATCCTCAAGGAGCTCCCGAGCCCTAGCAGACACACGGTCTTTCCATGCGACGTAGGCTCGAGCGAGCAGTGCGACGCAGCCGTGTCGGACACGATCAGGACGCACGGCCAGATCGACTTCGTCTTCAACTGCGCGGGCATCAACCCGACCGCCGTGCCCATCACGGAGACGACGGATGAGTACTTTGACAAGCTTGTCAACACGAACCTGCGGGGCCCGTACAGCATCACCAGGGCGGTCGTCCCGCATCTGAAGCGCGGCGCGTCGATCGTGAATGTTGCGAGCATCGCGGGGTTGAGAGCGAGCCCCGGGTACTCGATCGTGAGTCTCGTCACCCCTTCTCAACTTTGCCTTCCCACAAAAGGAGTCACTGTTGGCTAACCAACATGTGGAAAAGTACAACGCCACCAAATTCGGCGTCATCGGCTTCACCAAGGCCATGGCCCTCGAGCTTGGTCCGAAGGGCATCCGGGTCAACTGCGTGGCCCCTGGCCCTATCGACACTCCCACCATGGCGGGCAACGTTGCTGGTGGAGACGCTAATCAAAAGCTCATCGAGGGCATTGCTTTGGGTAGACTAGGCCAGCCGGAGGAGGTCGCTGATGTTGTGGCGTTTTTGTTCAGTGACGAGAGCAGGTTCATGAATGGAAGCGTGGTGGAGATTACAGGAGGCATGAGATGATTCGAACCTATCTCAGTGTTTGCGAAAACTGTAGGATATTTCCGCTTCTGACGTGCGCGAGAAAGTTTTGCGGTCTTATGGCAAAGCACGGACTGCGAAGATTGAGCCCTCTATCTATTCATGAGTCTAGACCCCAGCCCGATCCACACACTCCCAGCTTGCCGCCTCACTCACGTTCCCCTGCCCAACATAACTCGCATACCTCGGAAACGGGCACAACGGCCTCTGCCTCATCACCCCCAGCTCCACCGAATCGTTCACAAACTTGGTCGCCACGATCCTCTCCGGCGCCGTCCCCTCCTCGACCCATCTCATCAACGCCAGTAACGCGTCATGCTCCTCATCCTTCAACCCGTCGATCGTCCCCGCCGCCTGCACCGGAACCAGACTAGCAGCCTGCCCGCTCCCGCCGAAGAACCACGGCGCATCGCCGACGCTCTGCTCGCAGTGGCGCATCCCCGGCACGAGAAAGAAGCGATACCAGTCGTCCACCTCGATCCCATGCTGTCCGTACATGGTCGAGAGGATCTGCCTGTACAGGTAGACGCTCGCGTCGGTGGGGATGAGCCCGTCCGCGTAGCCGTGGTACTGGAGGAGCTTGCCGCCGCGCGCGTGGAAGGCGGAGAGGTCGAAGTCGGTCGCGGAGGCGTTGCCCGGGTTCGAGGCGTCGGCCAGCCGGAGGATGTCGTAGCTGAAGTCGTTGAAGTCCCATGTCGGGTCGTTGACTACCATGTACTGGACGTACTGCGTCCCGTAGAGTGACGGGGCGTTGGTGCCGACGTCGCCGAAGGAGGAGGCCATCTGGGCTTCGGAGCCGACGCCGAAGTTGGGGTACGCCCAGGTGTTGTTCTCGTAAGCCAGCGGACGGTAGAGTGCCTCGAGGGTGTGGATCTGGTCGGCGGTGAGGCAGGTGGTGGTACTGTTTGGGCTGCAGAGCATAGCCTCGAGGTACAGGTCGCACTTTTTGGGATCCATGATGATGCCGTCTTCGATCCCGTCCGACCCATCGCACTGAGCCATCACTTGGTCACTGATCCAGTCGAACGTATCCGGATGGATATAGTGCGAGGTATTCTCGGGTAAGTTGATCAACCCAATCTCGAGCTGCCACGTCTGCTGGTGCGTGGTCCACCATGAAGGGCATCCCGCCATAACGCCATCAAAGTCCTCTGGAAACATCTGCACTTCCTTCATAGCCTGTCTCCCTCCCGTGGAGCACCCCGTGAAATACGAATAGGCCGGCTCCGAGCCATAGTACGATGACACAATCGACTTAGCGAGAACGACGGACTCGTGCATCGCGCGATACCCCCAGTCCGCCTTCCGCTCCGTGCTGTCCAGGGCAAAAGACATATCCAGGAACGTCCCGTTGTGTCCTGTGTCGGTCGACACAGTGGCAAAGCCGTAGGGCGGTCCGTCGCCCATGGACAGCCAGTTGATACCGCCCGCAAAGCCGCCATTCCCCACAGCAAGAAAGCGTGAGTTCCAGCGGTCGGGCAGAAAGAGCCCGAACGTGAAGGACGACTCGGCAGAGGACGTGGCGTTGACGATCACGGCACAGAGGCTGGCAAGGCTGGTCGGGTTGGTGGGATAGGGGATGTCGTCGGTGCCCTGGCCGAAGGAGCCTCCCTCCGGGACAGAAGTCACGTTGAGGACGGTGGCATTGGGCGGGAGGGCAGCTTGGATGGCCCGAACGTTGCAGTTAGTAGAATTGGTGGCCCGGACAAGGCTAAGAAGGCCTGCTGCCGTTGCAAGGGCTGCTGGACGACGCATCCTGAGTTTATTACTCCAAGGGCGTGAGGCTGAAGTTCCGAGGAAACAGGAATCTACGCCTCCTTTTGCCTTGTCACTCCTTTTATACCATTGTAACATTCCCCGTGGGGAACTCCACTCGCCCGCATTGCGAACGCGGAGATGAACATGTGGAGTCAAGCAATTGCCTTAATCCACAGTCGTCCCGCAGACTCAAATTGTCAGGTGGACGGTCTGCTGAGTTTGGTGGAGATCCGAGTCACGAGTGTCTCCAAAATATGGACCGGCAGTACCAAAAATATCTAGGTTATGGCCTAAGGTGTCTCCAGTCGCAAGAAAGCGAACAGTCGCATACCTAGTTTTCCGCAGTTTTCCACCTCTGTGGCCTGTTTTTTAAAAAGCGGTAACTACAAGTGTCAAGAAAAAATATTACAAAAAAGATGAGTACAAAGTGCTCTTGAATAAGTATTCAAATTCAAAAACTTATTTCTTCTCTTAATACGTAGAGGATAAGGAATGAAAGTTGGGAGTGCGATATGTTAGATCCCTAAAAAGGTTGGTTTTATATAGGAATTCTAGATCTGTGCTTTTAGATCTGTGCTTTTAGATCTGTGCATCTAGTAGGTAGATCTGTGCGGGGTTCTTAGCTTTCGACTGGCTACCTAGTATAAGGTATCCGGGCGACCAACGGTACATAGCTCATAAGATAGCCTTACTAGGACGTGCGACGGCGGCGGTAAGCGGTCGATTTCCACGCCTACTAAGTTGGTAAAACCTCTTAATCATTTCTCTCAAATTCTTTTCACCAAACTTATATTTCTCACAAAACTTCCTGCTTACCATCAAGACAGCTGAAGATCCGATCTAATAAAGTCCATCATGTTCACACGTATCTTCCCCCTCCTGGCCGCTCTGCTGTTCTTGTCGGGCTCACCGACAGCAGCACAAGATACCCGCCCAGCATGGCCCAACGGCCCCTTCAGCACATCCGGCTCCTGGATCTTGGGTGCAGACGGGACCAACGTCACCTACGCCGGCGTGAACTGGCCGGGCGCAGCGGAGACCATGGTCCCAGAGGGGTTGCAGTACCAGTCCATCGAGACGATCGTGTCAAAGATCAAGAGTCTAGGGATGAACTCGATTCGCCTGACTTATGCCACGGAGATGATCGACCAGATCTACGACAACAACCTGACCGATGTGTCCATCATGACTGCCTTCGCCGACGCGCTGGGGTTGGACAACGGGACCCAGATAGTAGACAAGGTTGTGGCGAATAATCCTTCCTTCAACCCCAATACCACACGGCTCCAGGTGAGCATTTGCTCGAGTTCAGAGACTGGGATATGAGTTCGTATATTGACCGTGGGCAGGTATACGATGCAATCGCTGCGGAATGTGCGAAACACAACATATATGTCCACCTGGACAACCACGTCTCGAAGGCTTCATGGTGCTGCAATCTTTGGGACGGAAACGCTTGGTGGAACGACACCTATTTCTCCCCTAGGAACTGGACACGCGGTCTTTCCTACATGGCAAATCACGTATGTACCTGTTCCTGTTCATGTTCCCATTTCCCTTTTCCCAGTCAGGCAGTATCTCTCATTGGGATAGTCTCCTGTGGGATAAGATTCCACACACCGTCTCCTTCTCCCCCTACTCCAAGCGGGATGGATTCATATGGATACTCCGAATTTTGACAGTATACAGCTACTAATCTCGAACCAGGGAAACTCATGGCCGAACCTCATGTCCATGTCCCTGTACAACGAGCTCCGGCCCCCCTTCGGCTCAGCAAACCCTGATCTCGCGCAGACTTACACCTGGGAGGTATGGTACGAGCAGGTCCGGCGCGGCGCGGGCGCGATCCACACCGCCAACCCGGACGTCCTGATCTTCCTGTCGGGCCTGAACGGCGACGTGGACCTGCAGCCCGTGGTCGAGGGCACGGCGCTGGCCCCCAGCCGCGCGACGTTCGACCGCGCCGACTTCGCCGGCGGCGCGGACAAGCTCGTCCTCGAGCTCCACAGCTACGACATTGTGTTCCCCGTGGCCAGCTGCCCGCTCTACAACGAGGCTCTGCTCGACGCCGGCTACAGTGCCGTCGTCCGCGGCAACGCCACCAATCGTTTCCCTGTCGTCATGTCCGAGTGGGGATTCGCGCAGGATGCCACCACCTGGGAGACGAGCACGTATGCGACGTGTGTGCAGGATTTTCTCGCCAACGAGGTGGCAGGGACGGGCGTAAGTAAAACTTTTCGGAGCTGATCCTTCTTCCCTTCCTGTTCCACGCGGTTTGGACGATTCTCGGGACACGAATGTCTGAGGGTACAAATCCCAGAACTCGTTGATTCGCGTCTCGAACT